>QVTF01015388.1:0-125282 GCA_003573665.1 Oxygymnocypris stewartii
CTCTGATGTTTAGTTTACATTGGCTATTTTGCTATCTATTTCTATGTGATCTTCGACATATTTACCATTTTCCCATTCATTTGCCCATTAATTTAACAGTTGTAAGAATTAAAGTTATCAAAGTTATTAAACTGATGCAGGGCTATTTGATGCGCGAGTTGCGCTCATCCTGCCAAATTACGCGCGCAGCACTGCCAATGCTTGCTTTTATGTTTCTGAATGTTATGTTTGTGTTGTGGGATCTGTAGGTTGTGGCTTAAAAGCGGAACATGGAAATATCATGGATGTACTCAGGGGCGTAACCATGGTATAGATATTGGGGGGGTCCAAATGTGAGCCCTCCCCAGATTTTTTTTTTTAAGTTCAGTCGCGGATCAGATCGTAAAAACAAACAGGCCAGGCCATCAACGAATGAATAGAGGCTTATCAATGGAGTGGGAAGTGCGGGAACTCCTTGGCCTGTGACTCCAGCAGTTCATTATTCAGCCTATTTTCAGGGTATCATGCTAGCTACCTAGCTATAATACTGAGCCATTTAAACAGGATATTTTTCACATTTATTCAAAAATTGCCGCGGGTATTTTGACCATGGCACTATTTTTAGGTGTCTACTTGCTTACGAATGTCCGTCTGCTCGTTCTGCTTCTTTCTTTTAGCTCCTACCTTCATTTCATTTAAGCACCAGTGACAGTCGGACTGAGCGGTTTTTTTCAAACGATGCCGCAAGCCGGCGTTTACGGGCTCAACCAAGTGTACAATCGAGGGGGGGTGGTCACACAGTTTTGTTTCCCTTGTTTTCCTAAATTGAAAGTAAATCGGAAATAACAACAGATCCACTAGGCTACAACCAGGGTTCATAAAAGGAGGGCATATCATATGTCACATATTACAATATAATAGGCCTATTATTGGGGGGGACAGATTGGTATTTTTCCAATATTCGGGGGGACACGTCCCCCCCAAAGTATATGGTGGTTACGCCCATGGATGTACTGGAAGAATTTTTTTGTTTGTTTTGTTTTTGTTCTCAGCGATATGAGTCTTTCCCTTCTCCCAAAACAGCTTATAGCTACCTATTAAAATAGTTCAGTTTTGTATGTAATGGAAAAGTGATTAGACTATGTTTTATTTTCTTCATAAAGTTAATTTAGAAAAACCTAGGGAGCATTTTTTGTTCGTTAAATGTATTTTTTTTCTTTTAAGCAACGACCAAGCGGCCAGCATCAGAGTTGATCGCCTATGTTTGATTAATTTAGCCTTATCAAATCATCATGACTTGACTAAAATAAAATCGATAGATAGGCCTATAAACAGCTCAAGCATATCACAGTGTTAGTTTAAATGTTTAACCTATATAAATGTGCAATATCCAACAGTTTGTGTGGAGAGTGGAAGCTGAAGCGAGCTTTACAGGACATGGAGGATCCAGCGTGGTCACTTGGATTTTTTTCTTATAGTAAAAACAACTTAAAATACGCCGTGTGATTTTTTTCTCATAAAGGTAAGAGTAATATATCATTTGGAACTGTAAAGTGTCTACTTTTATTTGTGTGCATTCACAATATCAACATTGTGCTTTTATAAAATAGGAAAACAGAGAATGCACTTTCTGCCGGTTTTGAACAAGAGCGCTTCAATGATGAACCGAAACTCGGCAACTCGAAACTGGCTCAGAGATATGATAAATATATCTATAGAAAGCTTTAAAATACTACTTTAAAACGAAATAATTCAAAGCAAAGCAAAAACTCTTCATTAGCCTATGTAATCCGTTAAGATGCATATATTTCTCTCTGCGCGTCCAATGAGGAAGATGGCGAGTCATTTTTCCCCGTCACCTCACCATCTAAAATATAAAAATAAGGGAAAGGCCTAAAACAGGCCCGAATATAATTTGCGTTTTATTTTATAATTGTATTCAATAATAAAAAAAAGTATGTAAATCTTTGTCCTTGAAATTTAAAGGATTTGCTGCAATGCAATTTTGTCTGACTGATAGGCCTATGTGAATTATTTATTGGCCTATCTTTTTAATCCATGCAGCAAATGCTTTAAAAACAGCTTTAAAATTACTTTATTGCGTTCCAGATGCTTTTAAAATAATTTTTCACTATACATTTTAAGGGTTTTTAAGCTTGAATGTAGCTTGAATGTAAAACATTGTTATGAATTCATTGTAGCCTATTCCCATTTGTAAAATAGCTAATTGTTGTCTAACACGATCTCATGAAAGTGTGTAGGCTATAGCACGATTTTCTGTTTCTATTTGGCGTAATATTTATACGCAGAAATTGACTCCAATTACAGCACCCCCACCACAGCACCCCCTACATAAAACACCTCCCCGTGCCCCTGAAGCCATCCCTAATTGAATTTTGCTTGATTATGGACTGTCAATTAGAGTCAAGTCAAATAGCGAGGCAGATTTAATTATAAGTGGTTCTCACATGACCATTATCGGAATTAAAAAAAGACTGAATAATGTTCAAACAAACTGGGTCCTATTAACATGGAACTGTGTAAAATGACTTATCTATATGAAATGCCAGTGGAAACTTCAAAAGCTTTAAACAAATGTAATGCTTCTGATGTCTAACTGCTGTAGAAATAGTACAGGATCCGTAATGTACTCTTTTTTCTCTTATTTTAGCAAAATTGTAGCTCTCAGGTACAGGACAAAATTTATCATTAATATTGCAATATTTACACATATTTCATTGCATTTCAAGCTGTTTGAGCAGGCTTATGTGAAGAGCACATCATTGTTGTTTCCTCTGGTCATATTTTATATCTTCATAGTGAAAATATAATAAAGAAAGCCAACACAGAAACAACATTTTAAAGAGTTTAAGTGCCCGAAGGATTCACTAACATTATTAAAAAAAATATTCAAACAGTCCTCCATATGTCAGATTTTGTTGAATAAAACATAATTAAGACTCAAAACTCCGAATGGATGAGACGTGTTTGAAGCTACACACAGCTGCTCCCGTAAAGGTGATTTTACTGTATATATTTTACTGTATTTGTTGTCAGACAATGGAATGAATATTAATTGGTGACTGAAACACGACCCATTAAGACTACATGACCAGCTCTCCCTTCCAAGATGTTAATCTGCACACAAAAAAAATCCTTATATATAATTCAGCTGTTGTCTGACGAAATCAAATAGGCTACACATAAGATAAAGATAATAGCTGTGCTGTGATTTCGGCTACACTTGTATGTAAAATGATCGAAGCAATATATCTGTGTTTTAACTGAAAGAACAGCTCCTTTCAGCCGCTAATGTAAAGAGGTTTGTGCGCGCGCTGAACAGAGCAGACGCAGAGAGAGAGAGAGAGAGAGAGAGGTGTGTGCGCGTGTTGGGAAAGAGAGACCTCTCTCTCGTGAGGCCGTCAGCTTCAGATGCATAATATTTTAATTTGCTACAAGCAGGATACACAAGAAGCACGTTCAACTCGGACACGCAGACTATTGTCGTGGTAATAAACACCCGTTGGTAATAAGCAACCATTCGCGTGTCCGCAATTAATGTGTATCTCATATATGAAAAGCATTTTAGGGGGCCCTTGGCTTTCGGGGGCCCAAGGCAGTTGCCTACCTTTGCCTAATGTTAAAGTCCGCCCCTGACCAAGGTACTTGAAGCGAGGTACAGGGCATCCTTATAATCAATTACATCGATGATTGGTTGATTCTCGCTCAATCAGAGCAGATGACGGTTCGGCATCGAGATGTCTTTCTTGCCCACATGAAAGTGCTGGGGTTAAAACTGAACACCAAGAAAAGTGTGCTTTCTCCGGCTCGAGGATCGAGTCGATCCTCACCGCAGTCGTACGGGTGAAAGAAGGCCGTTCACTCACTGTGAAGCAGTTTCAGAGACTTTTGGATCTGTTGGCAGCTGCATCCAACGTAATACCTATTGGCCTGCTGTACATGAGACCCCTACAGTGGTGGCTCAAGACCAAGGGATTTTCCCTGAGGGAAAAACCGCTTCACATGGTCAAGGTCATGTGGCGATGCCTACGTGCCTTAGACATGTGGAGGAAGCCTTGGTTCTTGTTTATGGGAGCAGACGCCCTGTCGAGACAGGGTCCGAGGCCAGGGGAATGGATGCTTCACCCAGATGTGGTGAAGCAAATCTGGAGAGTGTTTGGCCAGGCTCAGGTGTACTTCTTTGCTACTCAGGAGGCAATGTCCCCTCTGGGACTCCCTAATTCATCCAGCTCCACTGGGGTTGAATGCTATGGTAAAGACGTTGCCGAGGCTTCGTCTGTACACCTTTCCCCCAATCGCTATGCTCCCGGGAGTTCTGGCAAGAGTGTGCCGGGACGAGGTCAGTCTACTTCTGGTAGCACCATTCTGGCCGGTCCGAGTATGGTTCTCGGACCTGATTTCTCTCCTCGACGACTCCATGGGATATTCCCGTCAGGAGGGATCTCCTCTCATAGGCAGGGGTTTTTCACCCCTACCCGGAGTTATGGAATCTGTGGGTGTGGCCTCTGAGGGGGCGTAGCTCATAGCTTCCGGTCTCTCAACCGAGGTTGTTGATACCATACTCAAATCCAGACCTCCCTCAATGAGGAAACTATGCCCTGAAGTGAAAACTTTTAACTTCATGGTGCGGAGACCGCCTGCTCGACCCAGTCAACTACCCGGTTGGTACAGTTCTGGAGTTCCTGCAGGCCCGTCTCTTCGCAGGGTTGACCCACTCCACCTTAAAGGTTTATGTGGCAGCAATATCGGCCTACCACGCTTCTCTTGGTGGACAGTCAGTGGGCAGAAACACTCTGGGTACACGTTTCCTCCACGGTGCGCTGAGGCCTCCAGTACGGTCCCAGGTGCCGTCCTGAGACCTGGCGGTGGTGCTCGAGGCTCTCTGTAGGCCTCCCTTTGAGCCTACCGAGGATATTTCTGATCGCTATCTCACTCTAAAGACTACATTTCTGTTGGCGATATCTTCTCTAAAGAGAGTGGGGGATCTTCAGGCCCTCTCTGTGGCCCCTACTCATTTAGACTTTGCGCCCGGCATGGCCAAAGCCTTTCTATATCCTTGACCAGGGTATGTTCTGAAGGTCCCCTCCTCAGCACCACAGCCTATAGTACTGCAGGACGCTACTATATGCAGCTCTGTGGACGCAGAGCTGTCCATGTCCACAGAGCTGCCCTATGGAGAAAAGGGGACAGATTGATTGTCTGCTATGGTTCCCCCAAGAGAGGTCTGTCGGCTGTAAATCAGACCCTCAGCTGGTGGATAGTAGATGCCATTAACATTTATTTTGAGCCCTCTCAGCTCCCCTCACTGTTGAGAGTCAGAGCTCATTCAACTCGGAGTGTGGCGGCCTCCAAGGCCTTTCTCGCAGGTGTCCCAATACTGGACATCTGCAATGCTGCGGGCTGGTCCACGCCCCTGACCTTCGTCAGGTTTCATGGCCTCGATATGCGGGCCACTCCAAGCTGTTCCGTTCTCTGACCCTTGTCGTGCTCCTGAAGGATACACACAGGGCAGGGGCTTGGAAGTCTGGCAACGTGGGCATCTCGTTCCCCAAAGCGTCTTACCAGACGCAGCTCGAGTTCCTGTAGAGGAACGCCTCAGGTTACGTATGTAATCCTGATTCCTTGAAGGAACGAGACGCTGCGTCTTGGTGCCACAGTTCCTGCATCCTTGCCAGCGTTTTGCTTCATTCCTTGAAGCTGATGCCGGTTGCATCGCACATGCTTTTATACCAGCTGGTCATTACGTCACCCCACCCGTGACGTCTTGCCCAGCATTTGGACTGATTACACATGATATTCAGAGCCTCTCATGCTGGAGACGTACCCCAAAGCATCTCACCAGACGCAGCGTCTCATTCCTTCAAGGAACCAGGGTTACATACGTAACCTGAGGCGTTTTTTCATATTTTTGAAAAGAAGATAATGTGAATGCCACCATTTTACATCCAAAACAATGAAACGTGGTTTTGTGGATATTTAAATTAGAAATGCTGATAGCATTTTTTTATAACACATTAGTGATATCTCATTTCTGTTTTAAAGAAGATTTAACTCATGTTACATGAATTAAAGCAAGGATTACTAATGAATATTATGACCACATTATAAAGCCTGCTTACAAGAAAATTTGTAACAGTTTATAGGATTCTGTTCCGATCTGCCCATATAATGCATTACAAGTACAGGCTTCATAGAAACTGTTATGCGAAGTTAATCTAAAAACGATTTACTAAATTGTATGATGTTCCAAATCTGTACGCTGATATTATTATTATAATTTTTTTATCTGAATTTATGCCTGGAATAATGCATTTTAATGAATGCAGTTGCAAATTAGATTTTAAAGTTTGGCAGAAAGGAAAATTATGAGCAAATAAAAGCATCAACTTTAGTTTCCTAATTACTTAAAACTATTGTATGGCATCAGAAGACTGCAGCATCTCATATACAAAGCTTTTTGTCTTATAATTTACATTTACATTTATGCATTTAGCAGACGCTTTTATCCAAAGCGACTTACAATTTGCATTCAGGTTATACATTTTCATTAGTATGTGTGTTCCCTGGGAATCGAACCCACAGCCTTTTGCGCTGCTGACGCAAGCTCTACCACTGAGCCACACAGGAACACAGGAAATATTTGAAGTGCTGTTCTTCTGAAATATTGCATTATAGAAAAGAGTGGCACAATAATTTTTAAAACATCTCCTTTTTTAAGGCACACTCATGAGGAATAAAAAAAAATATGGCTTTAGTGAAAAAAGTTTGAGTAAACAATGAGAGAACTGATATTTTGGGGCTGTTCCATTGTTTGACAACTGTAAACAGTTTACAGTTAGGCTAATTTTATTTTGTGTCATTTATTATGAATATTACTTTACTGTAAAAAATATATCACAGTCTCTCAAGGCTTATTGCTTTAATTTACTCTGTATTTCCTTTATATTTGTTTTTAAGTGCAGCTTTCTATTTTTCGCCAAAAATGTTTTTTTCATTGCCAATGAAGGATGATGCACAGCAGATGAATAAATCCTACTGAATAACTGGAAAGCTAGAAATATTTTCTCACAATCATCTGTTTGAGCAGTATGTGAAGTGCTATGTTCAGGAAGCTCACTGCATAATTAATGAATCTGAAAGCATTCAATAAGCAACACCTGAACCCAGACCCATGCTTTCCTTTTCCTTCCCACTTTCTAACCTAGCGGGACTGAAGATCGATGTCTAAATCACACCAACCTGTCAACGGCAATGGCCAGTAAGGCATTGGTGGACACATAAAGAGATACTGTCCTGAGGTAGTTGACGGAAGCACACAGCACTTTCCCATGATCCCAGGAGAGCTGCTTGACCACGTAATAATCCACCAAGAAAGGGCAGCAAACCACAGCCACTATAAAGTCGGAGATAGCCAGGTTGGCGATCAGCAGGTTGGTGAGGTTCCTGAGTTTCTTGTATCGGGCCAGAGTGGCTATGAAGAGGAAGTTACCGAAGCCGCACACCAGCATGATGCAGATGAGCACGGCTCCGATGACGATGGTGGCCACGAAATAGGCCAGGCCCTGTGTGGTGTCGGGCATCTCCTCTGCGGGTACGCCATAGTCCATGTCGTAGAAGTCTGTGTAAGTGTCATGAACGTCCAGAACGGGCACCTGACCATGAGGTTTCACGAACACGGCCGCCAAGTGAGTGATGTTTGTGTCCTCCATGGAAGAGGATCGAGAGGAGCCAGGGAGCTTTGATGGGTTTCTGATGGGATTCTGCTGTCGTAAAGTTGCCAAGTCTTTTTCTAGCAGCCAGTGGTCATGATCCAGGAATGTTGTTGTCTTTTGATAAGCCACACATGAAACACAAAACATAAACACTGACATTATTGCATGATAATTGTGCTTCAATAATTCAATAATTATTGTATTTAAAGAGCAGTTCACTCAAAAATGAAACATGTGTCACTGAAAAGAGTCTTATTCACAAAATCTCTTCATATCTCTTCACAAAAGTATTTGAATGGACTCATCAACTCACTGACTCACTTAAGTAAATTATCAGTTAATAACTATGAGTTCTGTTTTTCACATTAATCTATCACATGGCTTCAGAAGACTCACAATATAGATTTTATAATAATTATATGGTGCTTTTAGTTTCACTAAAATAATTATTCAAGCACCATAAATAATTATATGGTGCTTGAATGTATCTTTTCTCTTTCACTATAGATGCATGGAAAAGAGCAACCAGGGTATTATTCACAGTTTCATCTTTTGTGTTTGAAGAAAGAAAGTTGTACATATTTTTGTATGACATTAAGGTGGGTGAATAATTATAGACTGTTAATTTTGCAGTGAACAGTTAAAAAGAAGTAAAAAATATCTAAGTATATATAAATAAATGCAGTAATAAAATGATGCATCTTTGCAAAAGCATTTTGAGTGTAATATTTACCATTTTGAAAGATTCTCTCTCTTCAAACAGTTTAAGGTTGTACAATAGATTAATGCTTATTTCAAACCAGAAATAAATGTAATTTTAAATTATTAAACATGTTGCCATCCTGGCACCATGACCACAAGTAGGCTAATACCCTATAAACATTTTGCTTTCACCTTATACGAAACATGCATAAACAATACATTGAAAGGACACTCATACTGCCTCGTTATACGTAAAGTAATACTTCACATATTTAATCACAGTCATAATACATTATAATTTCATAGCAAATAAAGAATCTGTACTGTATCTGTTCTTACTATTTTTTTTTTCTTCAAATAAAAAATAAATAATTCTGTCTGCTGGGCTTTCACTTAATTAAATTAGAGCAGTTAATGCTGCAAACTGTTCATTTAGTGGAATAGCACAATAATTACATTCTAAATATTAAACCGTTTGAGCTGTAACAGTTAAAACTAAACATTTGACACTAAACATTTGACACAATTAAACATATTGACACTACAAGACTCGCGCTGTCACTGCACGCTGAATATCAATATGACTCTGTGAAGTTTCTTCATGCCGTGTTAAACTCACCGACTAGCAGGAGCTGAGAGCTGCGTATCATTTTCTCTTGTGTGAGATGTTTCATGAGTCTCATCTGTGTAATTCACATGAAGATGCGTGCATCTCACCAGTCCTTCACACACATCAGCGGTTTCTCTCTCCCTCTTGTGGCAAAAATGAAAGTCTGATCATTGACATCCTCAGACCTCCCACTTGTTCACTGTGAATCGAGCAAATACCTCTACAATGCATCAGCGGCATGCAGTCCTCCAAATAAAAGCTCAGTTTGGCTTATGTCTTACAAATAAATAAATACATTTTAAAATAATAATGTAGAAATTGTGTCCCTTACTGTATGTGTTTGTTCATTCCCTTACTTTTCTTTTGCCGTCTGGCATTGAAAACTATGCAGAACATTTTTGAAGAAACATGATGGCAAATCTCAGCATTTTTATCACTCCTCTGCTGGGAAACTTTACAATGTAACCTGCCTTTTCAACTTGTTTTTTTTTTATAAAACTTAAATATTTGAAGAAAGAAAGGCTGTTGCAAACCAATCATTTCTTGTGAGACTAAACAGTGAACAGTCAGAGCCACTTCAGTCAGTTCTTCTGACATTAAACTGAAGAAAACCACAGCTATTGACACGCTTCTCTTCTTACTTTGTGCTTAACACCTCAGCTCAAAGGCCAGCACCGTGTGTGAGGCCACTGAGATTGTGGACTATTCTCTCCAAGAATGCGACGCTGCGTTCTGATGCCGTTCAGGTATCTCCGCTCAGATTGTGCTCTTATTTACATTTTGCGTAGTTTTGCTTTCTCTTTTTACACACATAACGTCTGCACTGATCACTTACGACAAAGGAACACTTTTGGACGTTGGACATCACTACAACAACCTGTTTCAGAACATTTTATCCTCCAACCCATCGTGACCATTGGAGATTCTTCAGAACGCAGAGGAGAACAATGGCCACTTGCATGACCCCCCGAGGCGACGGATCAAGAAGCACCGTGGGAAACGTGCTGGGATCCACAACAGACTGAGAAAAAGGGCTCACAGTTCGTCTCTACCCAGTATGCTGCTCTCCAATGTTCAATCCTTGGAGAATAAGATTGATGATCTTAAAGCCAGGATAAGTTTCCAATGGGACATAAGGGACTGTAACATCCTTTTTTTGTCTGAAACATGGCTCATGACCTCGGTCCCAGACACTGCTGTAACACCGTCTGATAACTTTTCTGTTTTACGGATAGACAGAACAGCAGAGGCTGGTAAAACCAAAGGTGGAGGAGTGTGTTTCATGATTAACAAGAAAGGGTGTGACCCCAGGAATGTCTCCATTCTGTTGCACTCCTGCTCGCCTCATCTGGAACATCTATCCATGATCTGCCGCCCATTGTATCTGCCCCGGGAGTTTTCACTGATCATTGTTACTGCTGTTTACATTCCACCACAGGCAGACACTTGCTTGACTTTGTCTAAGCTTCACGATGTGCTCAGCGGCTACATTAACAAACACCCTGATGCTGTCTTTATCATCGTGGGGGACTTTAATAAAGCCAGCCTCAGGCAGGTCATGCCGAACTTTTACCAACCTGTATCCTGTCCAACTAGAGGACCAAATACACTGGATCATTGTTACTCTCAGTTTAAAAATGCCTACAATGCCCGATCACTACTGGCTTTTGGCAAATCGGACTATGCCGCCATTTTCCTCACACCGGAATATAAACAAAGGCTCATGCAGGAACCCCTGTTGGAGAGAGTAGCTGGTCCTCCTACTCGGAAGCTATGCTACGCCAATAAGCTATGCCTCTTGATTATGTCGGCTGGGACATGTTCTGGGAGAGTTCATCTGACGTCAGTGAGTTCACAGATGTAGCATCAAGCTTTGTCAACACGCTAACCGAGCAAGCTACTGAAACAGTAACTATAAGGACATTCTCAAATCAGAAACCGTGGGTGGACAGAACAATCAGTGCTGCGGTTAACCAATGCACTGCTGCATACAACGCTGGTCTTTTGTGTGGAAACATGAACGAGTACAAAGCATCGTGCTAGGCTCTCCTTATGCAGTAAGAGCCACTAAACTCAGATACAGGGAGAGAATTGCGTCTCATTTTCAGCTCAATGTCTCTCTACGCATATGGCAGGGACTGAGGACCATCTGTTTCTTTGGAAATAAATCCTCCGCAGAGGTGAGAGCAGATCCGTTGCTGGCCGACGAGTTAAACACCTTCTATGGCCGCTTTGAATGCAATGGCGGCAGCGCAACTCTGGAAGCAGCAGACAGAGCAGCGATGATCAGATAATCACGTGTCGGAGGACGAGGTTCGGAGGGAACTAAAGAGAGTGAACATCAGGAAAGCAGCTTGGCCTGATGGGATTACTGGCCTGTTCTGAGGTCCTGCGCTGACTAGCTTGCTGGTTTGTTTACTTCAATCTTTAATGAGTCATTCGCTACCTCTGTAGTCCCCACCTCCTTTAAAAAGCTGTCATCATCCCTGTGCCTAAGGGAACAATAAACCCTCTTGCCTGAATGACTATCGTCCAGTTGCCCTCACATCAATAGTCATGAATGTTTTTGAGAGACTTATAAAGAACCACATTTGCTCCTCTATCCCCGTTACTTTGGACCCTCTTCAGTTTGCCTATCGCCCAAATAGATCTACTGACGATGCCATCTCTCACATCCTGAACTCTTCCCTCACACACATTGACAGCAAAAATGGGAACTATGTAAGGCTGCTATTCATTGACTATAGCTCAGCTTTCAATACTATAGTCCCCATCAAGCTAGCTTTTAAACTTACAGACCTCGACCTAAACTCTTCACTCTGTGACTGGATTCAAGACTTCCTCACCGGCAGACCACAAGTGGTGAAAGTCAGCCAGTTCACCTCCAACTCCATCACTTTGAACATAGGAGCCCCACAGGGTTGTGTCCTGAGTCTCCTGCTCTACTCTCTCTACACACACGGCTGCGTGTCCTCTCACAACTCCACTTCTATTATCAAATTTTCTGATGATACTGTGGTTCTGGGCCTCATTTCCAACAATGATGAGACCGTATACTTGGATGAGGTAGAGAGACACATCATGGTGCCAGGACAACCGTCTCTCTCTGAATGTGAGCAAAACTAAAGAGCTGATTGTGTACTTCAGGAAGAGACAGCAACGGCCCTACACTCCTCTTATGATCAGTGGGACCCCTGTGGAGAGGGTGAGCAGCTTCAAGTACCTCGGTGTAAACATCTCTGAGTACCTGACTTGGACTTTACACATTCAAACACAGGTTAAGAAAGCCAGGCAAAGACTGTACCATCTGCGACAGCTGAGGAAATTATTGGTCTCACCAGCAATCCGGAAAACTTTCTATTCAGGGGCCATAGAAAGTGTATTGACTCAGTGCATCTCAGTGTGGTATGGAAACGGCTCCAATCAGAACTGCAAAGCCCTGTAGAGAGTTGTGCACTTAGCTGAGCACATGTAGTAGTAGTAGTAGCCCTTTATTTGTCACTAGTACAAGTACCAGCGAAATTAGCCATCAACCTGTCCATACATACACAACATACATATGACAATGGGGTAGACAGAACAGGAAGACAGGGTATTAAGAAAAATACAGCTTTTACATGAGGAGAGAGAGGAGGAAAAAAAAAAATTTTAACCCCCAGACTATGCTCCATTGGGGAGTACAGTCTGAGAACAGAAAAAAAACACCTCAGCACAAAAGCACATATACCATAAACACATGACTTGCAACAGGGGGAACATATCCAGCTCTGGCAAGCAGCCATCCGGTCCAGTGCCATTTGCGGCGCCGGTCGCAGACCTGCTCGCCCTAGTGGCGGTACAAAGCGTTACAGAGGCAGTTGAATGGGGGAGGGGAGTAATGTCTGTAATCGGGGAAGGGAGCAAGAGAGTCCCACTGCATCGCTCTCTCAGGGTAGTTATCCATACGGCCTTGGCCAAGGCGCCGGTACGGGGAGCCAGAAAAGATAAGATTGAATTGTTGTCTTTTGGGGCGAACAGCTGCATATCTCCGCAGCTTATTCTCTCTGTCCATTCTGATCTCTGAGCAAAGCCGTGAGTTTTAACATGATGGCATCCATATTCCGGTTTATAGTCTCAGTTTCATTGCTGACCGCTCTTCCCACAGCTTCAATCAAAACGGGCAGCCTTGTGAGACTTTGGACAGCTGTTCCCATCTTCCGAATTTTTCGATAACCCAGGGCAAAGCCTAATCCAATCAGCATAATACCTGTTATCATGGTGCCAAAAAGGTAGATATCCTCAGCGTCCTCAACGGAAAGAGCCGCCAGACATACGATCTGCCACTTCTCCCACGCATCCCTCGTATAGCCGGCAGCGAACGTCCCGTCAGGACAAACAGGTTCCCCAGAACCCAGACTTCTCGTTGAGAAGATGGTATCAATCGCGCTGAGAGACCAGTTGATCAAATCCATAATTTTCAAGTTTGGAGAGCCGTGCAGAGAGAGTCTCTTCAATAGATGAGATAAGACGAGACAAAAGAGCAGGCAGGCAGGGAGAAAAAGGGGGAGGACGGGGAGTGAAAAAAATGCTACTACCTCTGTTGAGTGCCAAACGAGAGCAAACATCTTAGGGTCTGCTCTCAAGTCAAGTCAAGTCACTTTTATTTATATAGCGCTTTTAAAAATACAGATTGTGTCAAAGCACTTAAAATCAAATTGGAGGATAGACTGTCAGTAATGTATAATAATAAGATTAAACACTCAATTTTCAGTTAAAGGCATCTCATTATTAAATTCAGAGATGTCATTGTCTAGCTTATTTTAGTTTAAAGAGTATCTGTGAAGCCAAATTGATGATAATCGCTAGAAATTAAGTCTCCCCAACTGAGCAAGCCAAAGGCGACAGTGGCAAAGAACCAAATCTCCCTTTGTGACAGGATGGAGAAAAAAAACCTTGGGAGAAACCAGGCTCAGTCAGGGGGCCAGTTCCTCTGGCCAGGAGATTATTGTTTTATTTATTGTTTACTTATTGTTTTAATTAAAATTTTAAATGTATAAATGTATTATATTTCTATTTTTATATTGTTGCAATTTCTAACACTAATAGTATTATGTAGTTAGGTATTTTATTATATTTAGTTATTTTGTTTTATTTGAAGTTATATTGTATTTTTAGACAAGGTTTTCACTGGGGATATGTCCCCTGTGCACATCCAGGTGTCCCAGTCTCCACCAACGATCAGGGCTGAATACATCATCTCCCGGCGCCGATCCACCATCTGATCCGGACACTGGCTGAGAAACAGAATAAGAAAGAAACAGACAAATATTAGTGTATATGCCATTCTTCTTACGATGTAACAAGTACATTGTGTGTTATGGGAAGTGTTCCCAGTTCCGGTTGATCTAATTAATGCAGTCTAACAATCCTTTAACGGATTTGAATAATATAAACGTATTAGTGTGTTATGTGTACGCCAGGTTCAAGAGAAGGGTCTTTAATCTAGATTTAAACTGACAGAGTGTGTCTGCCTCCCGAACAGTGTTAGGTAGATTGTTCCAGAGTTTGGGCGCTAAATAGGAAAAGGATCTGCCGCCCACAGTCGATTTTGATATTCTAGGTATTATCAAACAACCAGAGTTTTAAGAACGCAGCAGACGTGGAGGACTATAATGTGATAAGACTCACATTATAGTGAGGTACTGAGGAGCAAAGCCGTTTAGGGCTTTATAAGTAATTAACAAGATTTTAAAATCTATACGATGTTTGATAGGGAGCCAGTGCAGTGTTGCCAGAACCGGGGTAATATGGTCATAAGTCCTGGTTCTAGTAAGAACTCTAGCTGCTGCATTTTGGACCATCTGTAGTTTTTTGATCAAGCGTACAGAACAAGCACCCAGTAAAGCATTGCAATAGTCTAACCTTGAGATCATAAACGCATGAATTAGCATTTCTGCATTTGACGTTGAGAGCATAGGTTGCAATTTAAATGTGTTTTTAAGATGGAAAAACACAGTTTTACAGATGCTAGAGATATGGCTTTCAAATAAAAGATTGCTATCAAACACCACACCTAGGTTCCTAACTGATGAAAAAGAATTGACAGAGCAGCCGTCAAGTGTTAGATAGTTTTCTAGGTTACAACATGTGGGTCTGCAACCTCGGTCCCAACTCGGAGGAGCACGAGTGGCAATGGTTTGTCTCTGTGCCTCCCTGTACGAGGAGCTGGGATGCGGTTGGGGCTGCTCCCATTCAGCAGCCGCATGAGCTAGAGGGCGATGAGGCAAGAACCGTTGAAATGCCCCCGCTTGTCTACGAGCCTTCTGGATTCTGTCGAAGATGGACTTGACGGCATTGCCAAACAGGCCCAGAGGCGCAAGCGGGGCGTCCAATAGGAAGACCCTGTCTTTATTTTTTATGTAATACAGGGTCAACGTACCCACGTACCCCTTGCCCACAAGCGCTGAAGTTTTTCGTAGTGGCTTGGAGGGCAAGGACGGAGCCTTCAGAGATGATGCCGCAATGGGGGATGAATAGCTTTATTTGCTTTATTGCTTTAGCTTTATTTTAGTTTGGCCACAGCCTGAGTCATCACCTCCAACAGCTCCTCATACTGGGGCGACACAGGGGGCGGAGCCTTGGTGCTCTCACACTCATCCTCCTCAGAGAGAGAAAAGATAAACGCTGAGTCCGTTCCCCGGGGAGAAGTAACCGCTTCCGATCCTGGAGAACGGCCGCCGAATCTAATGGGTGGGGAAGGAGATAGGACTCGCCCGTCTCCATTCCCTCCAACAGATCCACTTGCGATCCCCCCGAGTGCTGACGCTGCTCTGCCTCGGCGGCAGCAGGACCAGCACCATGTCAAAAAGAGTCTTCTGGGAGCGGAGCAAATGCATCGAAAGACGCTCGCAATGCACACAGCCGCATTGCGAGCTCCCTCGAGAGCCGATCGTGCGTGCTCCACTCCCAAGCAGTCCACGCACAGATCATGTGTATCACCTGGGACAATGTAGCATCCGCAGGGAGGAACACATGATCTGAAACGCGAGCTGCTCTCACCCTCTTTCTTAGAGCGATCGACTAAATACCTCTTTGAAGTACAGTATTTTTTTGTTTTTATGCAAAAAGATAAAGTTGGCCTAAGTGGAAGGACAGATAACACCAAATAAGACTCACAAAACAGAATGTTGGACAACACACAGAGAGCTTTTGCTGAATGACAAAAAGCTGATGCCGGCTGCATCAGACGTGCTTTTATACCAGCTGGTCATTATGTCACCCCGCCTGTGACGTCTTGCCCATCATTTGGACTGATTCCACACGATATTCAGAGCCACTTACGCTGGAGACGTTCCCCAAAGCGTCTCACCAGACGCAGCTAGAGTTCCTAAAGAGGAACACTCCTAACCACTCATAAGATGTAGTAAGAAACTGTACAGATAATACTTTTATCAATGGCTTAAATGGTTAAACACCATCATACTCTTAAACAGTGTTGGGGGCAATGCATTACAAGTAACGCGAGTTATGTAATAATATTACTTTTCAAGTAACTAGTAAAGTAACGCATTATTTTATCAAAAAAATAACGTCAGTTACTTGCAATGTTACTTTTTTCCATTTATTGACTGACAGTGCGCTGTGTGAACATGTTACTGTAGTTCTAATCTAGACTAAATGTGAACGTGCATTAATTCATCCCACTCACAAAAAACTGATTCAGTATTCATCAAAATGAATTAAAACAGTGAAATGCGAACTATAAATATGACACAAACCTGCAATAATTAAACATGTTAAACAACACAAATATATCTAATCTCATTTTATTAACCGATGTCTTTGCTGCTGACCTTTGATGATCCAGTTCAACCATACAAGCAAAAATTAATTTAGATAAACTAACCATTGTGCTTCGTTGTTTTATATTGCGGAAGAGTGTTGAACCTTCTTTTTCTGCATACTACTGTACAGACGAGATTTACTCTTCCTTCAGCCTGAGGTTTATTCATTACACTTTTTTGGTGTGAAAGGGCTTTTACATTTGCTATAAATATAACTTCTTGTATTAAAAACAAACAATCAAGCCCTGCTCATATTTAAAAAGTAATGTAATGCATTACTTTCCATAAAAATTAACTAAGTAACGTAATTAGTTATTTTTTAGGGAGTAACGCAATATTGTAATGCATTACTTTTAAAAGTAACTTTCCCCAAAACTGCTCTTAAAAATGATTACCAAAAATAAGTCATTAGATTCTTCATAATGTACTGCTATAACTGCTGTTATTGTTATTCATGAAGACAAATGTTTTTATAAGGAAGTATGCATCTATTATAATGTCTTGACATTATACATAATCTTATATAACTCTTTAAAATGTTGTTTCTGTGTTGGCTTTCTTTATTATATTTTCACTATGAAGGTATAAAATATGACAAGAGGAAACAACAATGATGTGCTCTTCACATAAGCCTGCTCAAACAGCTTAAAAATGCAATGAAATTTGTGGAAAAATTGCAACATTAATGATCAATTTTGTTCTGTACCTGAGAGCTACAATTTTGCTAAAATAAGAGGAAAAAAGAGTAAATTACGGATCCTGTACTATTTCTACAGCAGTAAGATTTCAGAAGCATTTATTTTTTTTTAAATGTTATTTTACACAGTTCCATGTTGATAGGACCCAGTTAATGTTTGAACATTATTCAGTCTTTTTTAATTCCGATAATGGTCATGTGAGAACCACTTATAATTAAATCTGCCTCGCCATTTTACTTGACTCTAATTGACAGTCCATAATCAAGCAAAATTCAATTAGGGATGGCTTACATGTGAAGCGTCTGATCTATTGATAGAAATACTTAAATAAGACAAATGGAACACACTGAACCAGATTTGCATTTCCTGAGGGAAACATCAGTGCTGGCAATGCAGCAGAATAAATGTGTCGAAGTATTAGGAAACTATAGCTTTCACACAAGACTCAAAAACACTGTCACTGTGCAGTGCAAAGCTGGCAACAATGTTAAAAATATACCTGAAGTGGGCATATTTTACTGGCAACTCTCAATCCTGTACTGTATATCCATCTGAGGGGAACATCTTTACCATTTAAAATTAACTGAGTAAAGGTACAGACACCATACAATGTTTTTCTAGTAAAAGTACTTGTTTTCAATTGTACTAGAGTAAAGGCACAAAAGTACCGGATTTGAATGTGCTTAAGTGTTGATAGTAACCCAATGAACTATGTGTATTAGTTATTCTAGCCAACAGACTAGTAATTTAGTGTCTTTTAGTGTGTATAGATCTGCAAATAAGCAACATTTTCAATTCATTGCAAAAACGAATTATTTACTAAAATATTCAACTTTAGTGTGCTAAAATATTAATTTAAGTTTCTGATAATATAAGTGTGCAAACAAGTAAAATATAGAATAATATATTTAGTATTTAAAAAAATGAGGGAAAACTAAAATCTGTATAATTGTGGCTATAACGATACTATTGGGAAATGCTTTAATGTTTTAAGAATAACTCTTTGCAAACATACTAGTTTGAGATCATTTGACACTGCTACGGCAGCAGGGAAGATGCGCGGTAATTCATTTGTGCTGTTTTACCTAATAATTAACATTTACTTCACAAACAACTGACAGCCATGACCTAAATCTGAGGTTTCTTTACAACAATAAATACTAAAATTCGCCATTAGTAACTTACATTTCACACAATCAGTCAGACTCACATTCAAGCTCTAGCAATATCCAGTTTCTTGGCTATTTTGACCAGATCATTGAATCAGTGAGTTGACTCAAGAACAGCTGCAATCTGATCAGTTCATGAATGATTTGTTAACCAATTCAATTGATTCATTGAAAGAATCAGCTCGTTCATGAATCAGACATCAATCTTTGCACTTACAGTACCTATCCGTACGGTATGTACTGTACTGTATGTACTGTATACCTATACAGTACAGCAGTTCAGAATATGAAAAGACAATGCAGAAAAGCTGAGCGGATGTGGCGGAAGACGAAACTTGAAATACACTATAGCATCTATAAAGACAGTCTTCATGCTTTCAATTTGGAACTAGCCACAGCTAGACAGACCTTCTTCTCAAACCTTATAAACAGTAACTTAAACAACACTCACACTCTTTTTGCTACTGTTGAGAGACTGACAAACCCCCCAAGCCAGATTCCCAGTGAAATTCTCTCTGACAGCAAATGCAATGAGTTTGCTTCCTTCTTTTCAGAGAAGATCAGTAATATCAGGAAGGAGATTGGCACATCTTCCTGTAATACAGAGGTCACACAGATTCGACAGCAATCTCAAAAAGAAGTGACTATGTCTGTTTTTAAAACAATTGATAGCAAAATTTTGGAAGAAATAGTACAGCATCTTAAATTGTCAACCTGCTATCTTGACACACTTCCCACATCTTTTTTCAAAAGTGTGCTTAACTGTTTAGAAGCAGATCTCTTAGAAGTGGTGAACTCCTCACTTCTTCCTTGGACTTTTCCAAACTCCCTGAAAACTGCAGTGGTTCAGCCCCTTCTGAAAAAGCGCAATCTTGATAACACCATGTTGAGCAACTATAGACCAATATCAAATCTTCCTTTCATAGGTAAGATTATTGAAAAGGCAGTTTTTAATCAACTACTTAAACTCAAATGGATACCTGGATAATTTTCAATCTGGTTTCCGCGTGCATCACAGCACAGAGACAGCACTCATTAAGATAATAAATGATATTCGCTTTAATTCTGATTCTGGCAAAATATCAGTGCTGGTACTACTAGATCTTAGTGCTGCGTTTGACACTGTCGATCATAACATACTTCTAGAGAGACTGGAAAACTGGGTCGGGCTTTCTGGGATGGCACTCAAATGGTTCAGGTCATACTTAGAAGGGAGAGGTTATTATGTGAGTATATTAGAGCATAAGTCTAAGTGGACGTCCATGACATGTGGAGTCCCACAAGGCTCAATTATTGCACCGCTCTTGTTTAGCCTGTATATGCTCCCACTAAGTCAGATAATGAGGAAGAACCAAATTGCCTATCACAGCTATGCTGATGATACCCAGATCTACCTAGCCTTATCTCCAAATGATTATAGCCCCATTGACTCCCTCTGCCAATGTATTGATGAAATTAACAGTTGGATGTGCCAAAACTTTCTTCAGTTAAACAAGGAGAAAACTGAAGTCATTGCATTTGGAAACAAAGATGAAGTTCTCAAGGTGAATGCATACCTTGACTCTAGGGGTCAAACAACTAAAAATCAAGTCAGAAATCTTGGGGTGATTCTGGAGACAGACCTTAGTTTTAGTAATCATGTCAAAGCAGTAACTAAATCAGCATACTATCATCTCAAAAACATAGCAAGAATTAGATGTTTTGTTTCCAGTCAAGACTTGGAGAAACTTGTTCATGCCTTTATCACCAGCAGGGTGGATTATTGTAATGGTCTCCTCACCGGCCTTCCAAAGAAGACCATTAGACAGCTGCAGCTCATCCAGAACGCTGCTGCCAGGATTCTGACTAGAACCAGAAAATCTGAGCATATCACACCAGTCCTCAGGTCCTTACACTGGCTTCCAGTTACATTTAGGATTGATTTTAAAGTACTTTTACTCGTTTATAAGTCACTCAGTGGTCTAGGACCTAAATATATTGTAGATATGCTCACTGAATATAAACCTAACAGACCACTCAGATCATTAGGATCGAGTCAGTTAGAAATACCAAGGGTTCACACAAAACAAGGGGAGTCCGCTTTTAGCTATAATGCCGCCCGCAGCTGGAACCAGCTTCCAGAAGAGACCAAATGTGCTAAAACATTAGCCACATTTAAATCCAGTCTCAAAACTCATCTATTTAGCTGTGCATTTGTTGAATGAGCGCTGTGCTACGTCCAAACTGGCTGCATTGTATTTTATGTATAATCCTTTTCTATTTAACTGTTTTAAATTTCATTTTAAATCAATTTCTATATCATTTTAAAATTCCTTGTTTTATTATTTTTAACTCCTTGTTTTTATTGCTGTGAATGATTATTTCACTTTCTTTTATGTAAAGCACTTTGAATTACCACTGTGTATGAAATGTGCTATACAAATAAACTTGCCTTGCCTATCCTATCCTATTCAAATAAAAAAATATATATAATTAGTTATTTGTCCTGTGCTAGACTAACTGAGACTTGTCACAGAACTTGTAAACTGTTTCTCTCTCATTGGTCTGATTACTTTAATTGTTCTCCCCATTTGGATAAAAGCGTCTGATAAATGATTTAATGTAAGTGTACTCTTGCATGGTGATTTCTTCAGTTCAATAAACCAAGGGACCTAAATATTATGTTTGTTTAACATAATCAATACTAAAATTGTGCATCAGTGACTTATTTTTCATGGCACATTCAAGCTCCAGCATTATGAAACTCTAGATAGTGCTGTCTGATGGGTCATTAATGCAAATTTATGATATTCACAGCATTAAACGACTTGGTACAAGCTGATTGGTTCATGTTGTATATGCAGCCAGTAAGCTTACTTCTTTACATTTAAATGGCTGATTAGCATTCACTAGTGCATTTTGCACCATGCTTTCAGAGTTCAGTGGTGGGCAAAGTACACAGATCAAGTACTTGAGTAAAAGTACAGATACGTATAATAAAATATTACTCCAGTAAAAGTAAAAGTACTGCTTTTTCAATTTTACTCGAGTGAAAGTACAAAAGTACTAAATTTTTTATGTACTCAAGTAAAAAAGTACTGATAGACAGATTTATTTTGCAATTTTATATAGACTACTTCATTTAATTTTATATTAGCACATATTTTTATAATCCTACTGCCCCAAATACCTGGGTTTTTCCCAAAATAACCACTATATAGTCAAGATATATATATTTTGTTGATATGGACTACGTTGATGAGAGTGATGTAGTAATGTTCACTGTGAAGCTTACACTGCCATGTACCTGAGAGAAAACAGATTTCACCATCTAATTTTCACCAGGAAGAAAAAAGTGTTTTAGAACTTGTTGTTTTGCAGAACGTCAGTTATATATGACATGAGAATTAGGCCTGAAATTAGGAAGAACATTTTAAGGAAAATCTAATTATATTTTCATAATGATTTTTTTTCTTCTCAAACCTTGTCTGTGGTGTAAAAACACCCCTGACCCAATGCCCCCAGAGGGCATCATCACTTCCCACTCTGATAATTACTGTAGTTACTATGTTCTGAACATCACATCCTTTCTTTTCCCCTCAGATGGAATCTATCTAGGTGGCTGAATAAAGATATTTGGACTTTATATCTAAAAATTTCCTCAACTTAGCACCAGCAAGCTTGTTAGCTAGACAGCTAGCATCAGCTAACAATATTTACTTATTTTCAGTATGGTTATGAATAAACATTCATATCTGTCTACTCGGCTAGTTGAACTAAACAATATAACGTTACAAATGTATACTGTTGATAAACAATATAAAAACAGACGTCAGATAGGTCTAAATGCATAGCATTCTAATAAAACTGCTAACGTTACAGCAGCGGGGAATATGAACGTGCATGAGTTATTTTATTTAATCAGTGTTATTTTAATGTTTTGTTGTTTGACCTAAAACATAACGTTAGAGACACTGATGTTGATCTGTCTGCATTCAAGCATTTCAGTGGGCTTAAATAGATCACCCTTTACAGCAGATTTAGTTCACAAACAACTGACAGTTTTGACCTAAATATTATTTTCAGTTACAATAATGAATCCTAAAATTCGACATTAGTAACTTACTTTTCACAGCATCAGTAGCGCGCGCTCACAAGATCTCCCGGTTCTTTACTTGTGAGTTCAGTTCACTGAAGGAGACTCGCTCTAAACGGATCATTTGAATCAGTGAGTTTTCGACTCGAGAACAGCTGCAACCAGATCATTGCAGTTCGTGAATGAATCGTTTGTTGCGATTTGCGAACCGATTGAACAGGTTCATTGAAAAGAATCAGTTTGTTCATGAATCAGACACCGCTTCTGCATCTCGGAGCACGTGATGTATTATAAGGAGTAACGATATGTTTTATGAAATGTAGTGAAGTAAAAAGTACGATCTTATGCTTTGGAATGTAGTGAAGTAAAAGTAAAAGTTACTCAAAATAAAACTACTCCAGTAAAGTACAGATACTTGAAAAATGTACTTAAGTACAGTAACGAAGTTGTTTTACTTCGTTACTGACCACCACTGTCAGAGTTCCTCTGAAACCCTCCACCTCCCCAGCTCCACCTGTATAGATCTGCTAAGGGTTATTATCAGTGCTTAATTTGTAAATTTCGAGGTCCCGGAACAAAGCGGGGTGACGGATCCTATATGTGATTAAATGAGGGAGAGGTAACGGAGCATTCGCGTGATCGCATTGGTGGGCCATTTGAAGTGATTAACAGCGTGCGTCAGTTGCTTTTATTAGGTTTAGTACATGAAAAAGCCATGACATTTTGAAACTGCAATTTCCATGCCTGGGAAAAAAAATTATAATGGAATTTTATTTCACAAATGTCTGTAATAAAGTTATAATTAATCCTGTCCAGAATTCTGTGGGGGATTGTGTGTATATTGCATGGTTTTACTCATTCCCGCAGCTTTCGAGTTTATAATGAGGAAAATTCCTGCAAACATTTATTGAATATAGCATGTAGGTTAGATGAGTAAATAAATCCACACAAACTATCTGACACAGAACAGCCGGTTCCCCAACCCAGCCAATCACAGCTCACCAATTCACCTGAGTATTAATCATCATCACCTGCAAGTCATTCAATCACTCAGCACCCAGCCTTCTTAAGCACTAGCACCAGATCACTTCAGTGTCCAGTCTCGTCTCGACATTGTTGGACTCTCACACCATACCGTTCTATTGTTATTATCCGAGTTATATTTATATACTTACCTTCTGTGTCATCCTCAGTGCTTCCTCCTCGTCCTCTGTCCTCCTCCTCTCCGATACATCCTCCTGTTCCAGTCCTGGGTACCCTGCGTCTGTCCCCATCCACGATCTCCTGGACCTGTAAAGATACCATCTGTCTGATCTTCTCTTCACCCTCCAAAGTATCATCACACCCAGTTACTCACCTGCTTCCTGCTGTTCATCTGTGAACTGATATTAAAACTTCACCATTTAACATCTCCCTTTGTGTCTGTGAGTCCTTCCATAACACTATCAGATTAAATTAGTCATCTGAAAACACGTGAGTGATTCAGCTGGACCACGTCTTCTCTCTTTAATTCTCTCAAAGCGGCTTCACATCAGCACATCTCATCTGCACTACAACAAGCTGCTGCACGCTGTCGCTGATCCAAGACTTTCACTCGCATCTCGGGATAGTTGACAGAATTGTCACTTGCTTGATTGGGTCATCGTTGCATCGTCACAAAACGTATAATTTGCAGGTCTTTTTACTTACTTTTTTCTTAAGCTGAGAAAGAAAACGAATGCACAAACTTAACTGCTGCTCTAAAATTCTGCTGTGTCGCCCCCCCACTTCACAGACACGGGCATGTTTTCTGATTATTAATTTCCCCCTACTGCAACATAAAATAAATAAATAGGCCTAAATAATAACAATACTAAATAACCGTACAAGCGTGAAGTGGCCATGGGAAGATCTGGGAGAATCCTCTGTGAGCAGCGCAAAACAGCTGGTGTAGTCAGCGCTTAATCTGAACAAACCCGGTCCGGATCAGCACTTCCAAAATCCAATCATCTCATTTCGCGGATCCTCTTCCTCCAATGAAAGACGTTCTTGACAGGGTTATTATAGTTTTGCATTTTTATATTCCTTTTATTTTAATATTGCTTTCAATTTTGTTTTTATTTTTGAATAATTTGGTTAATTTTAGTTTAGTTTTTATTTTGTGAACAGTTTTCTTCCCTATACAGTTAGTTTGTGTTTTAATTTGAGTTTTAGTAATTAAAGTTTAGCAGGATTGAAATAACACTTCCAGAGCACAGACCAAAGCCATTTTAATTTAAGCTTATTGACGCCAACCACTAGCGATATAAATTTATATTTATTTTTGATTATTTTATTTAGTTGTTCACATAGTAATCCCACTGGTCCCTATTGCACATGGACATCTCTGAGATGGCCCAGGCTGCATCATTTAATAATAATAATTTGTTAAATTTATATAGCACTTTTCTAGGCACTCAAAGCACTTTACATAGTAAGGGGGATATCTCCTCATCCACCACCAATGTGCAGCATCCACCTGGATGATGCGACGGCAGCCATATTGCGCCAGAACGCCCACCACACACCAGCTTACTGGTGGAGAAGAGACAGAGTGATGAAGCCAATCAGTGTATAGGGATGATTAGGAGGCCATGATGGTCCAAGGGCAATGGGGAAATTTGGCCAGGATGCCAGGGTAACACCCCTACTCTCTTTCGAAGGACATTCGATTGGGATTTGTAATGACCACAGAGAGTCAGGACCTCGGTTTAACATCTCATCCGAAGGACGGTGCTTTTTACAATATAGATTCCACGTCACTATACTGGGGCGTATGGACCGACACAGACCACAGGGTGAGAACCCCCTGCTGGTCTCACTAACACCTTTTCCAGCAGCAACCTAGTTTTCCTAGGAGGTCTCCCTTCCAGATACTGACCAGGCTCAACCCTGCTTAGCTTCAGTGGGCAACCGGTCTTGGACTGCAGGGTGATATGGCTGCTGACATTTAGAGACGACAGAACGTGGTCTGCCAGGGAAACACGGCCCTAGTAAGTGTACTGTGGAATATGCACATGGGATCCCAACAGGGTCACTCATATGGGCACTAGCCTCACACCAGATTTCAAGAATGCATTGGCTTAAAGGCCTGGCACCGGATGCTCCGCCACATCTGGCGGCCGGAGTGCTGGAGGACTCGACAGGGTTTGCCCAGTCAGGGAACTCTCTGTAGAATTTTGGTGTTAAAGTTGCCGCAATCCAACTCTGAACCGGGCCTCTCAGTGCCATTACCCGTTTGAGGTGAGAACACAGGAGGAAACCAGTTCGGCCAGCAGGCTATATAACCTAGCAAACTTGTTAGGAGTCGCCCAACCCGCAGCTCTACAGATGTCTGCTAGCGAGGCACCACGAGCCAGCGCTCAGTAGGATGTGACACCCCTAGTGGAGTGAGCATGCAGCTTGAGTTGGCAAGGCACACTTTATGCTTCATAAGCTAAGGTGATGGCATCCACTATCCAGTGTGTCATCCTCTACTTGGAGACAGCCTTCCCCTTCTGCTGTCCTCAGTAACAGACAAAGAGCTGTTCTGAGGTCCTGAAGCTCTGAGTTCTATCCACGTACTGTCGTAGTGCGCATACAGGACAGAGCAAAGCTAGGGCTGGGTCTGCCTCCTCCAGGGGAAGCGCTTACAGGTTCACTACCTGGTCCCTGAAGGGAGTAGTAGGAACCTTTGGGCACATGGCCGGGCTGGGCCAGGCCTCAGTGTTGCACTGGAGTTGGCCGGCCCAAACTCAAGGCATGATTTGTTGACCGAAAATGTCTGCAGGTCCCTCACCCTCTTGATCGAGGCCAATGCAATCAGGAGTAGGGTTTTCATAGAGAGAAACTTCAACTCGACTGACTGCAATGGCTCAAAGGGGGCAGTTTGTAGGGCTCTTAGCACCAATGCCAAATACCAAGAGGGTAGGAAGGGAGGCCTAGGAGGATTTAACCTCCTAGCCCCCCTAAGAAACCTGATGACCAGATTGTGCTTCCTCACTGACTTCCCCTCTTCGTGGTGAGCGTAAATAGTAGCAACATAAACATTAAGGGTGGAGTTGGACAGCCTACGCTTCAACCCTTGTTGCAAAAATGGAAAGCACGGCTCTGATTGAACATTTCAGGGGGTCCTCATGGTGAGAGGAACACCATTCAATGAACAACTTCCACCTCAGAGCATAGGCCCATCGTGTGGGCGGTGCTCATGCTGAAGAGATAGTGAGTGCTACCTCCTGTGGTAGGTCACCTAGAACATCTGGGTCCCATCCAGGGACCCCACGTGGAGTGTCCACGGGTCCAAACGTGGGTGCCAGAGGGTGCCCCGTCTCTGAAAAAGCAGATCCTTCCTCAAAGGAATAGGCCAGGGAGGGGCTGTCGCGAGGAGCATGAGTTCCGTGAACCAGGTCCTGTTGGGTCAATATTGAGCCACTAAAAAGACCTGCTCCTCATCTTCCCTGATCTTGCACAGTGTCTGTGCTAGTAGGCTCACTGAGGGGAATGCATATTTGCTCAGGCCCTGGGGCCAGCTGTGTGCCAGTGCATCCATGCCGAGCATTGCTTAGGTTAGAGAGTAGAACCACTTGCAGTGGGTGGTTTCTGGAGATGCAAACAGGTCCACCTGAGCAACTCTGAACCGTCCCCAAATCAGCTGAACCGCCATGGGATGGAGTCTCCACTCCCCTGGAAGTGCTGCTCAAGACAACTCGTCGGCTGCCCAATTGAACACTCCCGGGATGTGGATGACACGAAGGAGCTAAGATGCTTCTGACACCAGAGGAAGAAGTCGCGGGCGAGTTGCGACATGCGACGGGCAGCATAAACTGCCTTGCCGGTTGATATATGCAATTGTTGCAGTATTGTCCATACAGACCAGAACGTCCTTGCCCCCGAATGCGCCCTCTGAGGCACCTCAAGGCAAGGCGTACTGCCAGCAACTCAAGGAAATGTATATGCCAATACAGTTGGGGACCCTTCCATACCCCTGACACTGTGTGCCCATTGTACGTGGCTCCCCAACCGATGGCCGAGTTATCTGTAAATACCACAGAATACCTGGACACCTGTTCCAGGGGCACTCCTGCCCAAAGGAACGACAGATATGTCCACAGTCTGAAGGTTTTGGGCAGGCCGGTGTAATCTGAACCCGGTGAGTACCGTGTTTCCACGCCCACTTCAGGACTCGGCCATGGAGCCAGTGCTGAAGCGGTATCATATGGAGCAGACCGAGCGGAACTATCACGGCAGCTGCAGCCATATGCCCCAGGAGCCTCTGAAAGAGTTCCAGGGGGACTGCCGTCCTGCTGATAGTCTTGAAGCAGTTCAGCACCAACTGAGCATGATCCTGGGTGAGGTGTGATGTCTGGTTGACCGAACCAAACTCCATGCCGAGAAAAGAGATCCTCTGCGTTGGCACGAGTTTGCTCCTTTCCCAGTTGACCCGAAGACCCAACTGGCTGAGGTACCAGAGTACCAGGTCCCTCTGGTCCAGGCTGTTGGACACATGTCCGCGTACCCCAAAGCAGCTCCACCATCGAGGGTGGTGAGGGGGAGGAGCTACAAGATTTGTTTCGGACAGTGAAAGGTGCCTTTCACGATCGTGTGAGCTCAGGGCTCTAGATTAACTTTTTGCACTGGGTGCACTGGTGCGCCTAACTTTTTTTCTTAGGTGCACCAGCACAAAAGTTAGGTGCACCCAAATTTTCGTATAGGCAATATTGACTAGTAAACGATTAACTAACAATCTGGTCAACATAACGTTCTTTTTTTGAAGCACAATTCTACAAGAAAGGTAATTTACAGAAAAAGTGTTGGTGCTTAAAGTGCTTAAAGTTAAAACATCTCAAGATAAATGAAATAAAATTAAATCTAAATGAAGTGTTTTAAGGGCTTCAAACTGAACATCTCGTGGCTCAGTGTCTTATGGACTATCCTCCATTGCAGTCACATGCCCCTCGGATAGTCAACTCCTGAAGTTTGTCCTTCTTGATCTTTGGCCTTGGCTAAACCAGCTGGTCACACTCTCTCTAGCATCAACATCTTCCAGACTTGACCCTCTACACTGATTCTTATCAGATCTTCCACTGTGTCTGAATGAAGGGATGCTCTAGTGCAGTGCTTCTCACCACCCCCCCCCCTCTACACTGATTCTGATCAGATCGTCCACTGTTTCTGAATGAAGGGATGCTAGTGCAGTGCTTCTTAAACCTATAAAAAAATCCGGCGCCCCCATCCCACCTCAGAATACCAAATAATTTCACTAAGCATTATGAAAAAAAAGTATTTAAAGAGGAAACAAAAACACCTGGTCTGTCTGTGCTCATACTGTATTTTAATTAGGGATGGGTATTGTTAAGGTTTTAACGGTATTACTCCTCTTATTAATCCGGTACTTTAACGGTATTCTTATCTGTACTTATATATATATATATATATATATATATATATATATATATATATATATATATATATATGATAGATTAGCAGCTTAATTAACATTGCTTTATATTCTGAAATGTTAAATAAATATAAAACATAAATTTGTAAATGCACCAGTGTGCAGGCATTTTTAGTGTTTTATATACATAAGATACAGTAAGAACATGAACAAAGAAACAACGTTAAACAAACCGACAAATATACCATTTGTCATACCATACGGTTCAGGTAAGTAGGCCTAATAGCTACAAAATAAATCTGAAAGTGATCAAATGTAAATTAACACAGCATAGTTTTCACTATATGTATTGATAGATTAATGCTTAAAGCAATAACTTTATTCAGATTAAGAGCTGTGAGTGATTTTCTCTTTGCATTTTGTTCTTTGATTAACATTAAAGAAGCACCAGTCTGTCACTAAAACAAAATATTGACACACAATTTTCTCCCAACTGTTCTCGTTCACTTTAAGACATAAACTGTGTTTAAGTGAATACTCTCCAAGCCGGCCGTTTTTACATGCTTTGTGTGTATTTGATCGTTCGGACGCGTCTGAAGCTCAAAGTGTACTTTGCTTGTCAGTTTTAGAGTACGCCGCGCAGGCACACGCGCACGCGCACACACACACTTCAGCCTGGGGAACAGCGTCTCTCGTGCGGCGTG
This sequence comes from Oxygymnocypris stewartii, assembly GCA_003573665.1. Lineage (NCBI taxonomy): Eukaryota > Metazoa > Chordata > Actinopteri > Cypriniformes > Cyprinidae > Oxygymnocypris > Oxygymnocypris stewartii. The sequence continues at coordinate 29,888 of QVTF01015388.1, forward strand.
TACTTTCAACGTTTTATTATCAAACAAGTCCAGCAATTTAGTAACTGTAAAGAGAGCATTTTACAACAATCGACAGACGATTGATCTGATTCTGACGTTAGCTTTTGGTCAGGGAGGAATGAATGCACGTCGCTGTGAAGAGAAGGAAGTTGTGCTTGAAGAAACGCGGCTATAATACTTAGAAGCCAAAATAAAATAAAAACCCATTAAATAAACTTAGTTTAATATAACAGCCACAGGCCTAAAATATAAGCATGTTTTAATGGTTAGTTCTCTCTTCTATCATAAACAGGGCTTCCATGTTGCGTGTGCTGAATCTCATCCACGTGATCGCGATCTCGCTTCTGATTTGGGAATAGCAAAAATGCATCATAGACAAAAGTTTGGGGTCCGCCCTTCACTATGTCTGATTGGTTTAGACCACGATATGAGCCTAATGTGTGTCTGTTGTAGAAGCACAGGGAGACTCAGAGTCGCGGATACTTTTTTCTTTTCTCGAACAGCTGGTCGCACAGGTGCGCCCTCCGATTTTTTTTAGTCGCACACTTGAGAAATTAGGTCGCACGTGCGACCAAATTGGTCACACTCTAGAGCCCTGGAGCTCCTCATGCACTTCCGGTAAGAATGGCACCGAAGGGGGGGGGGAGGCACTGAGAACCAGTGGGACGCCCTCGGATGCAATGATCGACATCTTATCATCAAGGGGGGCATCGAATGAAAATGGGTAGTATACCCCGTTTTGCAGAGGTCCCTGCCCACTCCAACAGCAACCCCACAGGCTGCGGAGCACTTAAGGGCTGAGAAACTCCTCTTGGGAAGCCCTCACTGTGACCCTCAAATCACCTCTGACTCCACCGGACACAGCGCCGAATGCTGGATCGCAGCAAAGGCAGAGGGACTCTGCCCTATTTGACATAGTGGAGTCTATTATGCAACTCCGAGATGGTCATGTCCCCACAAGAAGAACATGAACCATCCATTAATATTCCCAGACACGTGAGGTAGCGATCGTGACCGTCCTGAGGTGCCAGGAAACGACCACACCCAGAAACTCACCGTTGAAAAGACATCTTTAAAACGACGCGATCTCCCGTGTTGCTCTTTTAGTGCTGAAGCACGCAGGGGAGCTGGCCACCGCACACTCCTGATGCATGAACTTTGATGAACCCACGAGATTGTTACCACCGCTGCTGTCGCCATAACGTCTGCACTCTCATTTTATCTGCAACACCGAAGTTGGATGAATTAATGCGGTGCACCTGCTGCCTCTTATACCAGCGCTGTGGGTGTAGCAGCCAGATGTGAAAAACAACATGCCAATGTCCATTGGCTCGTTTAGTTACACTCAAAGTGGATTGGAATCTCTGGCAAGATCCCAATTTGTCAGTCACTGACGTGACTCAGAGTGACAGACAGAATGGGAACATTGTGACAGTGCTTTACAATGTGCCCCACTATTATTTAACTATGCCATTCAATGACATTAACAAAGTAGACTAATTACTTTAATGGATTTTATTGGCAAACCATGAGAAACAGGTGAATAAAAACTGAAATGTTCAGAATTGATTATTTCAAGAAATGTAAAGTATTTTGGCTCATTTATTAGTCTTGTGTTCAGTGAGAGTTGTTTCAAAAATACAACAACAAGAATTAAAACAAAAAATATAACTTTTATATCAACACGGTTTTCTTTTTCCTTAATTTTTAATTTTTTTTTATGTCTGGCCAAATCGTTAATTTGTCAAGTTCTTGAATTTGACATATTAGGGTGCATTTTCATGGAATAATAAACATCTACTTTACTTGAAAATGTTATCTGTTAAATAAAATGTAATCTGTTAAATAATTGTACATAACAGATGGACTTGTGTTGTATATCGTTGAAATATAACGATATACGTTCAAAAATTATTGCCCCCTTTTAACAAGATGTCATACTTAAGTCTCAGGTGTCCCATGATGTGTGTGTGAAATTTCAGCTCAAAATACCCCACAGATAATTGATTATATAATTCTGATGCCTATTTTGAGTGGAAGCAGAAACAAGTTGTTATTGTGCATATCTCTTTAAATGCCCCCTTTTCCAGAATAGGGCTATGCCTTTATAGCTTGTTCCTCAGATACTCTACAAAAACCATCTAATTGGTTTTGATTATCATGTGTATCTTGCAGAAATTATGTGTTTTAAACCATATCAGTTTAAACTTCTGATATAGGGTTTTCTGAGCTCATAGATCCTAAGCAAGTTTTCTCTGACTCATCCAGATCCACTGGTGCTGGATGCCATGGTGCAGACTTGGCAGAGGCTTCGTCTGTACATGTTTCCCCTGATCTCTCTGCTCCCAGGAGTTCTCGTGAGAGAGAGAGAGAGAGAGAGAGAGAGAGAGAGAGAGAGAGAGAGAGAGAGAGAGAGAGAGAGAGAGAGAGAGAGAGAGAGAGAGAGAGAGAGAGAGAGAGAGTGCGCCGGGACAAGGTCCGTCTACTGCTAGTACTGGTTCACTACCGGTCTCATGGTCATGCTGCTGCGAAGGGACTTCTAGACCCAGTGCTCTCAGCTTCATCTGACGTTCGATGGGATTCTATTGATAGACTCCATGGTGCCATTGTGCAGGAGTCATGCCAAAGAATATTATTTTTTTCAGTTTATGCTTTTTCACTCGTTGTTGTATTTAGTCTTTTTGTACAATATTGTGAAAAAAAAGGTGGGAGAAAAAAATCAAATTTTTAATACTGACATCTCAAACAACAATTAAACGTTTTTCTCCTTAACTATAAACATATTTTTGCACAAGAATATTCATTTTTGAAAAGTTCCAGCATTAAAATGGTATTGCATAACAGGAATAAACCAGTGCTACAATCGTCTCCTCTCTTTCTGAGTGTGTATGTGGGAAGCCCTGCAGACTGTGGTTTGTGTCTTCAGTCTTGTGGATTGAGGTAGACGTCATAACCTAAATGGCAGCGCCGTAACCCAGTGGGTGCTAGTGCTAGAATGTCAGCAGGCATTACACTTACAGGGTCAGATCACAGATCAAGTACCTTCAGAGGCCAACATGAGCTGAATGGAGAAAATTAAACCCAGAATGAAAGATGGGGGAAAGGACTGCTGTTGTTGCTGGAGTAAACCATTGCAAATAAATGTAAAGACAATAATGCTATAGACAATAATTTGAATTGATTTTTAAACAAAAATGTAAATCGGTTTATTCAACCAGAGAAAATATTTTTACTTTTATTCTTTTGAAAAAAAATAGTTTTGCAGACTATAAAGTGAGGTTTTGTCAGGTAGTGATCATGCACATGTAGCATCCAAACCATCTCTGAGGTATGATGTTCTGTTCATTAAAGTTATTTGTGTTTTTCAGAGATGCAAGTGAACATGGAGAGGCTAGTGTTCCTTTGATTTTCTATGTTTGTATTGATCATTCTCTTCTGAAGACTTCGTCTTTGGCCTTCTGCCCGATAGTCACCAGAGGTCGCCCTTCCATCGAATTAACTCTTGCACTACACTACTGTTGCACGTCACCCACGGACTACAATTCCCATCATCCACTGCACTGACGAAACACACACAGCTGATGGCACTAATCACACAGGTGATTGCACTGATCACACAGCTTACTTTAGCCATGGACTTCCTTAGTCCGATCGCTGAGGATTGTTTAGCATTCTCCTAGTGTTAGTTACTTTACCAAGCCATTCCGTGTGTGTTTTCTGTTTGGTCTTCTGTATTGTTCTGCATTTATCACTCTCCAAGTGTTAGCTGCTTTACAGAGCCTATTCTAGTTTTAGTTTAAGTCTAGTCTTTTTGTGTTGCCTTGTTTTCTGGTTCCTGATCTTCTGCCTGGTATCTTAGATTAACCTCTTGCCTGCTGTTTCAGACTCTGTTCGCACCTCGCCTGAATTATTGCTCACGTTATAGGATTACATCCCCCCCCCCTCCTCTGTCTTGTCCTCAATATACCTGTTTGAACCAAGCCTGTTATGACCATGCCTCTGTCTAATAAAGCTTTGCAAATGGCTCTGCACGCCTCTCGTCTTGTCGGCCCCGTTACAATGTCAAAACAAATGGTTTAAAGTTCAGACAAAGGGATTTGTCAGTCCTGAAAGCCATTTCAGAAAAGGAAACTGCATCTGCAGGGTGATATCATAGAAGGGCAGATATTATTTTATCTTCTACTGCCATTGTGACAAAATGGACACATTGGGACTGTGTTCAAAGACCTATTGAACTGCCCTGCTGTCAAGTCACCTTTATTTATATAGCGCTTTTAACAATACAAATTGTGTCAAAGCAACTGCACAATATCAAAATGGGAAAATAGTGTATCACGAATGTGAAATGACAAGATTTAACACATTTTTCAGTTAAAGGCATTTCATTATTGAATTCAGTGATGTCATTGTTCAGTTTAAATAGTATCTGTGCAATCAAGTCAATGATATCGTTGGAAATTGTGTCCCCAACTAAGCAACAAGTTGGGCGACAACGACAAGGAACCAAAACTCCATCGGTGACAAAACGGAGAAAAAAACGACTGCCTACATCGTCTGCTGCCTTAGAAGATCATAAGTCATACATGATAAAAACAAACTAAAATGATAGCTTTAACCAGCAATCAGCAGATTCTAGACACCGGTGACCCATGTGAATAATTAGTCATCCAACTTATGTGAGTCTTATAATGGTTTGTACAGTAAAGTCCATCTTCGGTAATAGTCAGAAATTGATTAAATGAAATTAAATCTGATTTGATTTCAAAATTTGACTGTTCACACTGCTGTCAAAGGAGACAACTGACTTAGAAAGGAAATGACTCCCTCTCAAGGGCTTCGATGAGGGGAAAGGGTAAGAGAGTGCATAGGAAAAGATTACATCTATTTTTAACATTTGTTTATCGTTGTTGGTATGAAAATCACAAAAAACTAAATGACTGATTGAATAAAATAGCTAACCAACACAATAATCTAGATCAGTAGTTCTCAACCGGTTTGGCCTTGGGACCCACGTTTTCCCCTGGTCATCAAGCCGTGTGTGATATATAGCCGATATACAGTATATATATATATATATATATATATATATAAAATTAGTTAAAAACAAAGCAAAAATTAAGTTAAGAATATGACTACTGAATAAACAGCCGAAGGCTATTATAGCAGTCCCAAACCACAGTACCAAACTAGTTTTTGTTAATACAATTAAGTTGGGATGAGCCACCACAGTCATTTAAACAAATACAAAATGACACAAAGTCAAAATAACATGGTATTTTTGGGTTATGGAAACAATGCTAACCGTGGTGCATATACAATACTAACATGAATTGTTAATGAAACATGGAATCTGCTCCTGAATAAAATTAATATCATACCTTCATGAGATTTCTTCCCAGCTAACACATGCAGTACCAGTATGTGATTTATCTGTACTGTACATGTACTGTACATGACCCACCAGTTGAGAAACACTGATCTAGATAAATACTTCTCCAAAAAAACAAAAACAGATATTACTGATGGATGACAGGTAATTGAGCAAAGTGTCACTCGTTCAGAAGACATGATATCCTGCTCTGAGTTATTGCCAGCGCCAAATTTGGAACTGTTAAATTTGACACATGTCTATTTCACGGACCAAAAACGTCTGCAAACGTTGTTGAGATTGGGCCATATCACCCATTATTTACATTTCCAGTTTTCCAATATAGTCCCACCCTTGAGCAGGTGTTTTGTTTCACGAGTCATGTATTTGGTCCGAGACAAAGAGAGTTGATGAGAACAGAGAATATCTGAAGAAACAAAACATGCAAAACCACGCTCTTCTATTGTCATTCTTTTAGAACCAGAATCTGAATCAGAATGAGCTTTATTGGCCAGGTATGTTTAAACATACGAGGAATTTGTTATAGTGACAAGCTCCACAGTGCAACAGAATGACAGCAACAGGACACAGAACGACAAAAGAACAATATCAAAATATGTAATGTACAAAATGGCAAAAACACAATATAAAATACAGACAATTGTGTGTGAGGTCTGACGTGCAAATTTGAAATAAAAAAATAAGTATGTGTGGTGAATAAATAATTGTATAATAGTGTTGTGTGTTCCATGTTTAATATTAAGATACTTGTATTGTATTGCAATTGTATTGCTCTTCATCATGATGAAACTGGTAAATTATAGTTTCTTAGAGGGCCACTCATAACCAACTAATTGACCAGCTACTCAAAAAGAGAGATATCATGTTTATATCAAGCACCAGAAAGGGTTGATTAATATCAAGTTATAAACCTGTAAACAATTTACTTAATCTGAAGATGGCGCATGGCGTGCCGTCCGTCACCGAAACTAGTGTCGGTTTTGTTTGTTTTATTTTTAAAGTAACGCAGTACACGATATTGGTCTATGACAGGTCAACTATTTTACATTTGCAGACCAGTTCAAACTATTTACTGGTCTATGACTCAAACGGCTCGAACTATCCACCTCCACCTTTCCTGTCGTCGATACCTGACTATCTTCGGCAATGGTGCTCGTTACTAGTGAAGAGACAGAGGAAAAAACATGGAAAACAGGGAGGCTGTGCCGGTAGGCTTAAGACATACCTGGCTCTGTCTGCAGTCTGGTGTGCAGCCTTTGGGACTTCGAGAGAAGTGTTCGATCGGCGACGATTCTGTTCGCTGGCATTCCCTGTATCTATCATATGAGTGGAGTGCTCTCCTGGGGCCTCATACACTGAACAAAATTATAAAGGCAACACTATTGTTTTTGCCCCCATTTTTCATGAGCTGAACTCAAAGATCTAAGATTTTTCTATGTACACAAAAGGCCTATTTTTCTCAAATATGAGGCAAATGGTGGGCACTAGAGTTGAGCCGGATACTCGGCTGAAACGAGTATCCGGTACGGATAAAGCACTTTTGCCGAGTACGAGTATCGTACGAGTAATACGAGTCAATATCTGTGCTCGGATTGAATACAAATTCTCATTGGGTAGCTGACTGTGTCTGCGTTCTGTGATAGGCTAGTCACAGCGCCCCTCCCCTACACACACAGATGTATTGTGTTGCTGTGTCCCGCTCTGCTCACTCACACACAGAACACTGAGAAGAGAACAGCGCGCACTCGCTCTCTGTCTCTCCCTCAGTCACTCAGGTTCGCGGGTTTTTCTGTTAACGTTTAGGGTTTCTTCAGCTTCAGGTTTGTTTGTTACTTTGGTTTGTAGTACTTACTTATTAACCAGTAGAGTTTTGATAAACGTGGGGTTTGTTCAGACGTGGTGCTTGGTAGAATGCGACTCGCATCTCTGCCTGTCGGAGATTTTTTTTTCTTTTTTAAACTGTCAGCTGGCTCTAACCAGTTTTTTTTACTTCACGCACTGAGTGTCTGACACTTTCTTGCTGTATTTTATAAAAAAAATAAAGGTATGTGTGGTGAATAAATAATTGTATAATAGTGTTGTGTGTTCCATGTTTAATATTAAGATACTTGTATTGTATTGCAATTGTATTGCTCTTCATCATGATGAAACTGGTAAATTATAGTTTCTTAGAGGGCCACTCATAACAAACTAATTGACCAGCTACTCAAAAAGAGAGATATCATGTTTATATCAAGCACCAGAAAGGGTTGATTAATATCAAGTTATAAACCTGTAAACAATTTACTTAATCTGAAGATGGCGCATGGCGTGCCGTCCGTCACCGAAACTAGTGTCAGTTTTGTTTGTTTTATTTTTAAAGTAACGCAGTACACGATATTGGTCTATGACAGGTCAACTATTTTACATTTGCAGACCAGTTCAAACTATTTACTGGTCTATGACACAAACGGCTCGAACTATCCACCTCCACCTTTCCTGTCGTCGAAACCTGACTATCTTCGGCAATGGTGCTCGTTACTAGTGAAGAGACAGAGGAAAAAACATGGAAAACAGGGAGGCTGTGCCGGTAGGCTTAAGACATACCTGGCTCTGTCTGCAGTCTGGTGTGCAGCCTTTGGGACTTCGAGAGAAGTGTTCGATCGGCGACGATTCTGTTCGCTGGCATTCCCTGTATCTATCATATGAGTGGAGTGCTCTCCTGGGGCCTCATACACTGAACAAAATTATAAAGGCAACACTATTGTTTTTGCCCCCATTTTTCATGAGCTGAACTCAAAGATCTAAGATTTTTCTATGTACACAAAAGGCCTATTTTTCTCAAATATGAGGCAAATGGTGGGCACTAGAGTTGAGCCGGATACTCGGCTGAAACGAGTATCCGGTACGGATAAAGCACTTTTGCCGAGTACGAGTATCATACGAGTAATACGAGTCAATATCTGTGCTCGGATTGAATACAAATTCTCATTGGGTAGCTGACTGTGTCTGCGTTCTGTGATAGGCTAGTCACAGCGCCCCTCCCCTACACACACAGATGTATTGTGTTGCTGTGTCCCGCTCTGCTCACTCACACACAGAACACTGAGAAGAGAACAGCGCGCACTCGCTCTCTGTCTCTCCCTCAGTCACTCAGGTTCGCGGGTTTTTCTGTTAACGTTTAGGGTTTCTTCAGCTTCAGGTTTGTTTGTTACTTTGGTTTGTAGTACTTACTTATTAACCAGTAGAGTTTTGGTAAACGTGGGGTTTGTTCAGACGTGGTGCTTGCTAGAATGCGACTCGCGTCCCTGCCTGTCGGAGATTTTTTTTCTTTTTTAAACCGTCAGCTGGCTCTAACCAGTTTTTTTTACTTCACGCACTGAGTGTCTGACACTTTCTTGCTGTATTTTATAAAAAAAATAAAGGTAGTTGTGGTATAAAACTATATTACAAATTAATTAGCTACACACACACACACATACCTGGTGTGAAAAAATAAATAAAATAACCCACAAAAAAATTATCACACTGATCATAAAAAATTAAAAGTTAAAAAAAGAAAGTTATGTTGAGATGAAAACTCTTGTTCATTACATTTTACTTCATAATTGCAACCGCATTCATTGTTGCAAAACTTGTTCTGTATATAGTTCGTTTGTTATTGTGATCAAAACCATTGATCTGAAGCTCAATGCTGATGCTGTCATGTAAATAGTTTTCTAATCAGCAATAAATATGACAATTTCTGATCAACCCATATCAATTGCATGCTTAAAATAACATACCGGTTAAAGCCCTGCCCATTTCAAGACCCGACCCACTTCCAGGTTAAATCCCGCCCACTTCCGGGTTAGGCCCCACCCAGCCCGAGTACAGATACGGATACAGATAATTCATATGGTTAACAGATACAGATACAGATAATTCTGTACTCGCTCATCCCTAGTGGGCACCCTAGATACTGACTGGTTTTCGGACCCACCCAATATAGTAAAACTGCACATTTTAGAGTGGCCTTTTATTGTGGCCAGCGTAAGGCACACCTGTGCAATAATCATGCTGTCTAATCAGCATTTTCAGCAATTCATGCTGTCTAATCAGCAGTAAAACCTATTTTATCTTTTAATAACTTAGAAAAAATAATTCATGCATTTTTAACATCAAGGCTAGACTATTGTAATTCACTGTTTTACGGGATTAGCCAATCAGCTTTATCCAGATGGAGCAAAATGCAGCGGCAAGACTTCTGACATGTACTAAAATACGGGACCATATTATTCCATTGCTACGCTCTTTGCACTGGTTGCTACACAATACAGTGTTGATTTCAAAATAATTTTCTTAGTATTCCAATCTTTAAATGGTTTGTCCCCGCCTTACCTTTTGGATTTACTGTCAGAACATAATCCAGTTGTCTCTCTCCGGTCATCTAATCAGAGATTGCAACGTATTCCTAAATCAAAACTGAGAAGTAGCGATGACCATGCTTTCTCAGTAGCTGCTCCCAGATTGTGGAATGCACTACCTCCATTGAAAGGCCATTGTTTTGAAAAACGTCCATTTGGAATTATGTTTGATGGTTCGTGTACGCAGGTTCGTGGACCCTGCACGTCGACCCCCCAGAATTTTTGCCGGACGCGCCGCTGGTGTCTGCCCGACCGCACTGGCCCGCGGGGCGACCAAGAAATGTCAGGGGGGACCTGGCCCCCCCAGGGGCCCGACGGGAGGGTGGCGCACGGAGCTTCCACCTTAGGTTTATAACAGTGGCATTCACCCAAATGGGGGGTGGACACTTTTTTGGTCCCACGAACCCACTATTTGTACATTTGACCATTATAGTGACCACGGGACCCCCGCCCCACACCCCGGACCCACCCCCCCAGGTCCCACGAACCCACTATTTGTCCATTTGACCATTATAGTGACGGAACGACCACGGAACCCCCACGGAACCCCGCCCCACAACCCGGACCCGCCCCCCCCAGGTCCCACGAACCCACTATTTGTCCATTTGACCATTATAGTGACGGAACGACCACGGGACCCCTGCGGACCAACCCCCTACCTGCCCAGGTCCCACGAAACCACTATTTGTCCATTTGACCATTATAGTGACCGAACGACCACGGGACCCCTGCGGACCAACCCCCCACCCCCCCAGGTCCCACGAAACCACTATTTGTCCATTTGAACATTGTATTGACGGATCAACCGCAGTACCCCCACGGACCAACCCCCCACGCTCCCCAGGTCCCACGAAACCACTATTTGTCCATTTGAACATTGAATTGACGGATCGAACCCCGGGACCCCCGCGGACCAACCCCCCACCCCCCCAGGTCCCACGAAACCACAATTTGTCCATTTGAACATTGTATTGACGGATCGACCCCAGTACCCCCGCGGACACCCCCCCCCCCCACCCCACCCCCCCAGGTCCCACGAAACCACTATTTGTCCATTTGAACATTGTATTGACGGATCGACCCTGGGACCCCCGCGGACCGATTTAATAGGTTGGTGGACAATCATCCCATTAACCTACTATAGCATTCAACTGAATACATTGAAAGTGGGATATGTGTCCATTTGCAGATTATTAAATGGCCATTCAGCTGAATACATTGCAAGTGGGATATGTGTCCATTTGCAGATTATTGTATGGTTCCGATTTAATAGGTTGGTGGACAGTCATCCCACTAACCTACTATAGCCATTCAACTGAATACATTGCAAGTGGGATATGTGTCCATTTACAGTTTATTAAATAGCCATTCAGCTGAATACATTGCAAGTGGGATATGTGTCCACTTGCAGATTATTAACATAGCCATTCAATTGAATACATTGCAAGTGGGATATTTGTCCACTTGCAGATTATTGTATGGTTCCGGTTTAATAGGTTGGTGGACAATCATCCCACTAACCCACTATAGCCATTCAATTGAATACATTGCAAGTGGGATATGTGTCCACTTGCAGATTATTAAATAGCCATTCAATTGAATACATTGCAAGTGGGATATGTGTCCACTTGCAGATTATTAAATAGTCATTCAACTGAATACATTGCAAGTGGGATATGTGTCCACTTGCAGATTATTAAATAGCCATTCAACTGAATACATTGCAAGTGGGATATGTGTCCATTTGCAGATTATTGTATGGTTCCGATTTAATAGGTTGGTGGACAATCATCCCATTTACCTACTATAGCCATTAAACTGAATACATTGCAAGTGGGATATGTGTCCATTTGCAGATTATTGTATGGTTCAGATTTAATAGGTTGGTGGACAATCATCCCACTAACCTACTATAGCCATTCAACTGAATACATGGCAAGTGGGATATGTGTCCATTTGCAGTTTATTAAATGGCCATTCAGCTGAATACATTGCAAGTGGGATATGTGTCCACTTGCAGATTATTGTATGGTTCCGGTTTAATAGGTTGGTGGATATGTGTCCACTTGCAGATTATTAAATAGCCATTCAATTGAATACATTGCACGTGGGATATGTGTCCACTTGCAGATTATTGTATGGTTCCGGTTTAATAGGTTGGTGGACAATCATCCCACTAACCTACTATAGCCATTCAACTGAATACATGGCAAGTGGGATATGTGTCCACTTGCAGATTATTAACATAGCCATTCAGTTGAATACATTGCAAGTGAGATATGTGTCCACTTGCAGATTATTGTATGGTTCCGGTTTAATAGGTTGGTGGATATGTGTCCACTTGCAGATTATTAAATAGCCATTCAATTGAATACATTGCAAGTGGGATATGTGTCCACTTGCAGATTATTGTATGGTTCCGGTTTAATAGGTTGGTGGACAATCATGCCACTAACCCACTATAGCCATTCAATTGAATACATTGCAAGTGGGATATGTGTCTATTTGCAGATTATTAACATAGCCATTCAATTGAATACATTGCAAGTGGGATATGTGTCCATTTGCAGATTATTGTATGGTTCCGATTTAATAGGTTGGTGGACAATCATCCCATTTACCTACTATAGCCATTAAACTGAATACATGGCAAGTGGGATATGTGTCCATTTGCAGTTTATTAAATGGCCATTCAGCTGAATACATTGCAAGTCGGATATGTGTCCACTTGCAGATTATTGTATGGTTCCGGTTTAATAAATTGGTGGATATGTGTCCACTTGCAGATTATTAAATAGCCATTCAATTGAATACATTGCAAGTGGGATATGTGTCCACTTGCAGATTATTGTATGGTTCCGGTTTAATAGGTTGGTGGATATGTGTCCACTTGCAGATTATTAAATAGCCATTCAATTGAATACATTGCAAGTGGGATATGTGTCCACTTGCAGATTATTGTATGGTTCCGGTTTAATAGGTTGGTGGATATGTGTCCACTTGCAGATTATTAAATAGCCATTCAATTGAATACATTGCAAGTGGGATATGTGTCCACTTGCAGATTATTGTATGGTTCCGGTTTAATATGTTGGTAGACAATCATCCCACTAACCCACTATAGCCATTCAATTGAATACATTGCAAGTGGGATATGTGTCCATTTGCACTTTATTACATAGCCATTCAGCTGAATACATTGCAAGTGGGATATGTGTCCACTTGCAGATTATTGTATGGTTCCGGTTTAATAGGTTGGTGGACAATCATCCCACTAACCTACTATAGCCATTCAACCGAATACATTGCAAGTGGGATATGTGTCCACTTGCATACAATTGGAAATGGACACCTTCATACTGCTTCCGTGGACATGTAAATATGTGCAATATTGTTGATGAAAACAATTCTACTGTACTCAGCACGCTCAGCGGGATCCATTCACGTCAGTTTCATGTCATAATACTGTATAATTTGCATAAAAATTAATATCCACGGAAGCAGTATGTAGGGCCCGCTGAATAAATATTATATTTATATTTATTAATATTATTGCTTAATATTATAAGCAAGTCAAAAATATTAATTGGAAAATAATTAGCTTCTATTATAAAAATGATATAATTATATATTTTATATTATATATAATATAATAATATATTGTAAATAATAATAATAAATAAATATTAATAATATCATTTGTTCATTTTTTTTTTAACCTTTTTAAAGCTTTTTCTCCAAACATTTTCAAGGACCCTCTAGCACTTCCTTGGGGCCCCCTGTGGGTCCCTGGACCCCAGTTTGAAAAAAACCTGTTTTAGATGCTGCGGACCCCAAAAATATAATCATCATTGTACGAGGGACCCCCATCTTTAAATGTAAAATTTATTTATATAGTTTATTGTATTAATACCCAATTTACAATGTGAAAATTAAATATTATAAGCAAGTCAAATATATTAATTGGAAAATAATTTGTTTCTATTAAATAACGCTATTATTATTTTTTTCTAAAAATTGTAGCTAACATGTATTTAAATAATTATATTTATGTATATTTTTAATATAAATGTTATAATTAATTTTATATATTTTGTATTTATTTCTTTGTTTTAATTTTTACTAATTGATTTGAATACATTTATGAATTATTTATTTATTTAATTCTATCATACTTTTGTGGTAATTATTTATGAATTATTATTATATAATGTAACACTATATGTAATTAATAATAATAAATAAATAATAATAATATAATTTTTACATTTCATTTATGTTGCAGCAAGAAATGCAAGACGAAAGTAAGTTTTAAGTCTTTACTGGAAAATTGAACAACAAGTTACACAAAAAAACTCAGAAATATTAACACAAAAAAGAAGAAAACCAAACATCAAACATAAATCAAAAGAAACAATTTAAAGACCAAAATACAATATTTACAGGGATCTTTCCTGGCAATATGCAAACCCAATTACAAAAGAAAATCAGAAATATGAAAAAGAAGAAGAAAACCAAACATAAAACTCACCAATTTAAAAAGAAACAATTTAAAGAGCACAATTTACAGAAAAGAAAACCCCCCAAAAAACCACACACACACTATTTACAGCGGGGCTCTTTTGGAGCTCTTCAGAGTTGTTTTAGCTTTTTCGAGCAGTCTTTTGGACACTATCTTTTGTGGTGATTTAAAGGGGGAGAGCTGCACCACCAGTCTGCGTCTGAGACACCTCCTTTTTGACGGGGTTCCTTCCTAATGGAAATCATGACAAAGGCAAAGAGTTAGTGAACATGCCTGCTTGTCACAACAGTTAAACCAATCCATGGGAAATTGGACTTACTGAAGCAGATTCCCTCGACTCCTGGCCTTTTTCAGCATGGGGAGGGCTGTCGGAGGACGGTGGGCTGGTGGAGGGGGACCTTTGTTTGGCTGGCAGCTTGCAAGGTTTTTTAATTTTTCGTTTTAAGGCACCGTGCTGCCGTGGACTTTCAGGCACAGCTTCCTCAGCTTCCTCACCCACCACAGCTGAATCAAAGAGGCGATGGTGTTCTGCCGCTTGCTTTGCATCGAGGTTGAGGGCATAAAACCTATCAGCTGTGGTGTGCCTGTCATCCGGGCAGTGGGTGTTCTTCGCCTGTTTGGAGAGAGAAAAGCATAGGCAGGCTAACCACTTAAAAAAAAACTAAAAAAACATCAGAAACTTACAAAGAAGGAACATGGACAGGAATGCTTACATGGGTGGCAATGGCGGTCCTCACATCGGTAAACGTGGGTGTGCCTGCTAACCCCATGCTCGCCCACGCTTCCTGAAAATATTGATTTAGGTTTTTGCAGGAGCTGGTATTTGATGTATAGAAGAAATATTTGGCATCACTGCCCCCCACCAAGGTGGACCGGAGAGAAAGGAAATCTTCCAGCCACCCATACTCCTCCTGGTCCAGGGCCAGCTGCGCGGCGCCAAAGGCCTGATTGGTCTTGTGGGTTGATATCTGCAGAAACAGCGAGAAGCAGCATAAGCGTTTTTTTTTTATATAAAGCCATACGGAAAGAGAGAAAGAGAGAGACAGACAGACAGAGAACCACTCACGTTAATGACGAAATGCCCTTCGCTGGCCGTCTTACGGGCGTCCTCCACCTCCTTAATTGTCAGATTTTGGAACACCCCACTGCGGTGGCCATAAATGCTGGCCCAGTAAGCAGTGAGGTGTCCATAAAAAGACCACTGGTCCTTTTTCTCAGCCCCACTCTTCAGGCGATCTTCACAGAAAAAAGAGAAGCGTTAACGGTCACGTCGGATGCCAAAGTATAAGAGGTAAGAGGAGTCGAAAACTTACCCAGAATCTCAGGGATCTTATGTTTGGCTGATTCCCGGCAAGCCCGCAGCGTGGCTTTAGGGATCAGGCGGGCCTCCTTGGCCTGTTTTACATCCAGCTCTTGAACAACCATCCTGCACCTTACCAGGCGTATTAAGTTCCGGATCTCCCTTTTAAGTCCAACCAATGCCACGCGGGAGAGCCGGCATGTGGGCGGCGGGGTCTCATTAAGATATTGCAAGAACTGTGCCACGTTTTTTAAATAATGATGCACAGTTGGCTCTGAAATTTTGCACTGCCTTAAAAAAGATAGCCAGTACCGGACCTTGGATCTGTTGTCTAAAAATGTCAAGCTGGCCAGGTTGGTCTGGCCAGCTGACATAAAAACAATGAATTTTTTTATTCTAAAAATTTTGGAGGACACATTGTTGATCAATTTTGGAGTGGGGTCGATGCCCACGCTGTGCCCCCGGAACTCCTCCATGAGCTGATCTGCAAAAAGAAAATACATAAGAAGGACCAGGTGAGTCAGCTCAAGAGCACAGAGTAAAAGTAAGGGTAACACTTTATAAAAACTGCACACTATGAATCATTTAGTAAGCATTAGTAAATAGTTCATCCTTTATAAAGCAATGTTATTTCAAGATGCCAAAAAAAAAAAAAAAAATTCAACTGTACACTTGATTTTTTTTTTTTTTTTTTTTCTATAAAATTGCATGGGATTATTTGTTTATTTATTTTTAAATCAAGAGTACAGTTGTAGTTGTTTTTTTGTTTTTGTTTTTTTGCATCTTGAAAAAAACTATTCTGTGTTCTATATCACTGTGTTGTGTTTGTTTAACTTTTCTGTTTGGAAGATAAATGAGCCTTTAAATCTCCTTTGTAAATGCTTTACAAGGTATAAATAGTGCTCACTTTAGATGAGCTCACAAAAACAGATGCCTGGCAAATACTGAATGTTTTATAACTACCTGACTTAATCATGAATTACAGCAGGAATATGTGGTAATAAAGCATTTATTAATACACTGAGCAACTATTATATTGTTTGTAAATAATATGATTTACAAATATACATTTAAATAGTTGATTAATAATTTACTTACGCTTTCTAAATGATCTTATGAACCACTGACAACTCCTAAATAACTAAATAACGTAATAATTTAGAAATGATAAATTGATCATTAATAAAGTATAAAAATACTTTTAAAATTAAAAATTATAAAGTGTTACCAAGGTAAGAAGCGATGGGGTAACACTTTGTAATAGCTACACACTACGAATCATTAGGTAAGCATTAGTAAATAGTCAGTTCATCCTTTATAAAGCACTTTAACATTAATAGTCATTACTAAGCAGTTTATAAATACAGCTATAAATGTCTTGTTCTTTATTTATAAGCATATCTATTACAAAGGAGATTTAAAGGCTCAGTTATATTAACAGAACAACTAAACAAACACAACACAGAGGGTTATTGAACTCAGATTTGTTTTTTTTTTAAATAATATTTTTGGTAACACTTTATAACAACATTACATAATGTTTGTACTCACTTAGGACCGCCACGTGGTCCGGGAAGGGGTGCGGCGCATTGGCAGAATGGGCGTCCTTCGAAGGCCCGGCGGCCGGCTCTTCCTCGGGCTCTGCGACCGGCTGCTCTGGACCCTCCTCCCCAGGGCTGCTGAGGGTGGAGAGCAGATTTCGGGTTACCCGTGCAACCTGGCTAGAGGGGGTTGGATGTGAACGCTTCCTCAGCAGCCGGTACCGCCGCGAGACGTCCTTGAGGGCACCGGTCAGGGAGTCCACTTGATGATTCAAGTCAGCCACCTGGTCCTGGAGCTTCTTGACCTTGGCCTTACAGCTAGTTTTATCGCATTCCTCCTCCTCCTCCGGGGCAGTAGGAACATCCCAGACGTCCTGGGCCTCGTCGAGGTCCAGGGTTGAGACCATTGGCTCCTCCGGTTTGGAGGACCTCAAGCTCGCCAGGTGTTCAATTATTTTTTTTCTTTTGCAGGCCTTCATAGCGTCATGCTGAGCCACCTGGGTCAGCTCGGTGTGGCATCTCAGGTGCCGGTCCAGGCGACTGGTGCTCTTCTTGCACCCTGGAACAGGGCAGGTGAATTTCCTCACATTAATTCTCCCAGAGGAAATGGCGAGGAGAAGCTTGCGCTCCTTCAAGTTTAGCACCTTGTGCATAACGCGCAGGTGTTGGCTAAGCTGATGGTAGCCACGATAGCACAAGGGGCAGTCCTCCAGAGGCATCTCTGCTGCCACAGCACTGGTTGTCAAGAGGATGAATGTCAGGGACACTGCCCATGCAGGGGTTACATATACATTTTTGGTTCCTATTTGCAGTCTGTTTCTTCCCACTTTATGTCTAATACGTTAGAGTGCACTTTGCAGTCTATTTCTCATTCTACTTCTAGTCTAATAAACTAGAAATGGGTATATTTGCTTGGTTCACTTACCAGGCTATTTCTCATTCCACTTCTAGTCTAATAAACTAGAAATTGGACTATTTGCTTGGTTCACTGACCAGTCTATTTCTCATTTCACTTCTAATCTAATAAACTAGAAATTGGACTATTTGCTTGGTTCACTTACCAGTCTATATATATATATATATATATATATATACATTTATATATGAGAAAATATATTATAAATGTATATTACATACAATACATTTTTTTTTAACATTAACATCCGATGTGCAATTTGTTTGCATAGTTTCATAGTAGGTTTATGTACAGTTTATTTGACAGGCCTTCTCCAAGGGGACTGCGGGCACGTGTATTCATACATTAAGTACCATTTAATATTATGTTAATTAATGAAACACCTTGACTGAATTTTTAACTTTTATTGAACAATTCTTTTTATAAAAAAGTTTAAGACAACATATTAAAATACAAGATAAAAACAAGATAAAAAAGTATTTTAAAACTTTAATAAGTATTTACATAAAAAAAAAAAAGTATCATGCATTGTACTCAAAAATATCAGTGGGAAAGTCTTCCTAGGGATCAGCAATGACAAATCCAAGATCCTCTGTAAAACAAACCATCGGGTTAGTCTACCATGAACTGCGACATTATAAGAAATACAATTATACATTTATAAATTTCTTACTCATCAACTCCTCCATTTCTCCATTCTCTGCAGGGGATGCTGCACTGGATGAAACCTCAGGCGGTGGGGCAGACACCTCAACTGGTGGGGACAATACCTCCATCAGTGCAGCCCCCAAAACTTGAGAGAGACTGTCCCGCACCTCCTGTGTTTGCGCAGCCTCCACTGGCTGTGGTGGTGCCGCCCCCACCACAAATGGCGGTGCCCACACTTGAATAGGTGCAGCACCCACCCCAGATGGCAGTGCCCACACTTGAAAAGGTGCGGTCCCCACCCCAGATGGCGGTGCCCACACTTGAATAGGTGCAGCACCCACCCCAGATGGCGGTGCCCACACTTGAAAAGGTGCGGCCCCCACCCCAGATGGCGGTGCCCACACTTGAAAAGGTGCGGCCCCCACCCCAGATGGTGGTGCCCACACTTGAAATGGTGCAGTCAATGGTGGGTAAGGATGGTTGAACTGGACGGTTGCCCCCAGACCTAAGTGGGTGTGGTCCAGAACTGAAAAAGTCCCACAGGGGCCTCCGGCAGTGCTGGTCGGGGCTCTGGTCCATCTGGACGAGGGCCTTCTTCTGCAGATGGTGGGGCTACAGGCTCCTCCTCCTCATTTAACTGTGTAGCCAGCGGGACCTCAGTTTTTTTTTGGTGCAGTGCCTTCAGCTCCCGCACTGCCACCCTCCACCTCAGTGTGTGGAGGGCCTCCATCCTTTTGTCCTCCTGCAACCAAATTTTTTTTGTTAATGCTTAAAATACTTACACACGTAAAGCTATTTCAAACATTGTTAATTTAAAGTATAAATTGTCAAAACTTACTGACAAGTTTTTGTGCACTTTCCGCACATGCCGTTTGGTATGTATGTTCTTATTTGCACATATTGGGCACACTTCGTTTATAACGGGAAGTCTGGAACGGGCCAGTTTTAATAAAATTGCACGTTCCTCCAAATTATAAACATAATGAATAATCCTAAAATGCTGCCGGAGGTTTGCATATTCACTGTGGCAGATGGGACATGTAATCATTTTGATTTATCTGGAAAACACAGGAAGATGGACTCAGTTTTTCTAAAAATAAAATGGCATGAATAGACATCAAAAAGGCAAAAACAATGGGAATTTTTTTTTAAATCACCAATCAATTTTTAGGTCTCAGGATAATTTTATTCTAAACTTTGTTTAAGTATGATTCTCAACTATGTTATAAAATCATATTAGCTTCATGACATTATTTTTATAAACAATTTATACCGTTTTATTGTGTAAATAAAGTATATTTTTCTAAATTATCAATATGGTTGCAAATGCCTACACTGTAAAAAAATTAATAAATAAAAAATAGCTGTTTCAAATTAAAATAACTTGTTACCACGCTGATCTATCTAGATATATAAAGATATGCATGTATACTTACCAACTGTCACTGAAACACTAGTGAAATGGTCACTTACCTCTTGTCCAGAAAATGGACTGGTCTATTTCTAGTCTATCTACATGTATTAAGACTATTTCAATAAAAACTGTAATAAAAATATACTAAAAAATATGTATTTTATTAAGTATGTTATATATACAAATATATATATATATGCATATATATACAGATATGTAGCATTTTGGACTAATTTAATTATGATTTAACAAATAAAGACAGTCCCACTCACCCCCCCACTGGATGACACCATATCAGTGGCCAACCCAACCCCCTAGTTACCATGGAAACCTTGACACCTCTGCACGACTAGATGAACTTTAATGAACTCAATGTACCTGAAAAAAAGTGAGGTCACAGAGATTTTTTTTAATCCAGAATATAATATAAAATTAACAGTGTATATTTTCTCCTTTCAAATGTTTTCAAGTTTTAAAAATTGCAATTATTTTTGACTGTGTAAAAAATAATAATCACTCTTTAAAACTTTGTTTAAAAACAGGCAGAGCATGCTGGGAGTGAGGTCAAAATGCAAGTGAGGTCAAAGAGATTTTTTTTTATCCCAAATGTAAGGTAAATTAAACAGAATGTAGTTTCTTTTTTATATATTTTTAAGTTTAAAAAATGTGCTATTATTTTTGCCTGTGTAAAAAAAAAATCACTCTTTGAAACTTAATTTTAAAACAGGCAGTGCAGGCATTAGGTGAGGTCACTTTAGGTCAAATGAGGCCACACCCACTGGCATGAGTTGTTTTGAAAACAGGAGGTATGCTGGGAGTGAGGTAAAAATGCAAGTGAGGTCACAGAGATTTTGTTTTATCCCAAATGTAAGGTAAATTAAACAGAATGTAGTTTATTTTTTTATATATTTTTAAGTTTAAAAAATGTGCTATTTTAAAACAGGCAGTGCCGGCATTAGGTGAGGTCACTTTAGTTCAAATGAGGCCACACCCATGAGTTGTTTTGAATACAGGAGGTAGATCTTCAGCCTCAACTGAAAACACATACTCCTTTCTTTTGTTGTATCTTCGGTATATTATTTGTTTGCTTTGGCAGCAAAATGGCAGAACAAGCTCAAAAGATGGACAGGTAAGGCTTGTGTTTTTGTTCCTTAACTAATTTTGGTTGTTGTGTAAACTGCTAAAGCTATCTGTTTGATACTCCCTGTGACATCTACTATCTCAGCAGTATTCTATATATGTTTTTAACAAATTCCAACATCAGCCAAATAAAAAGAGCTCGCCCGGGCCGCGGCGGATCTCCGTGAGCCTGGGCTCGTTCGATAGATTTCCAGGCCCTCTATCCAACCCCGAGTCGATAGGCCTTCGGGACCCGGAGGTACAGCCCCCCGAAGTTTGGGCAAAGTACTCCGGTAACTCATGAACCGGACCGCTCCGGAGGACGGGGCCGGTCACGTTCGGACGGGCACGACGAGCCCTACCGGGCCTCCGAGGTTCAGCTCCGGGGACCCCCGCCTCGCCGAGTTATAAGCGATAAACCGCTCTCGTCCACCCACCACCAACTCGATCCCGCCGCTGGTCACCCTGAGAACAAAATCTACTCAAAAATATTCGGTAACACTTTATAATAACTGCATACTCATGCATAATCATAAGCTAAACATTTGTAAATAGTCAGTTCATCCCTTATAAAGCATTGTCCCAATGTTAATAATCATTAATAAGCAGTTTATAAATACAGTTATAAATGCCTTGTTCTTGATTTAAAAGCATATCTAATACAAAGGAGATCTAACCTATCTTCCTAACTGAAAAAAAAACTAACACAACACAGAGGGTTACAGAACTCAAAAACATTGAATGCAAAAAAATGAAGCTGTCCAACTGCAGACTTGATTTTTTTTCTAAGAAATTGCAGAGGTTTATTTTAAATTTTTATCAAGTGTACAGTTTTACAGTTTAATTTGTATTTTTTTTTTTTTTTTTTGCATCTTGAAAAAATTATTTCTGCATTCTGTATCCCTTGGTGTTGTGTTTAACTTTTCTGTTTGGAAGATACATGAGCCTTTAAATCTCCTTTGTAAATGCTTTACAAGGTACTAAATGTTTAATAAAATGCCAATGATCCCAGGGAAAGCAAGAGCTGATAAAATGTAAAACTGTAACTTGAATGCAATGTAAGTCGCTTAAAAAAGCGTCTGCTAAATGCATAAATGTAAATGTAAAATGTAAATGTAATAACTACCTGACTTAATGATGAATTGCAGCAGGAATATGTGTTAATAAAGCATTTATTAACACACTGAGAAACTATCATCATGTGTCTAAATAATAAGATTGACAAATGTACATTTAAACAGTTTAATAATAATTTGCTGACACTTTCTAAATGATCTTATGAACTCCTAAATAACAGGTTTGTAAATAACGTAATAATTTATAAATTATAAATTCATCTTTATTAAAAGTATGAAAATACAATTATTAAATATTATAGATATGCTCAAGAACAAGGTATTTATAGCTGCATTTATAAACTGCTTACTAACGCCTATTCATGTTGGAACAGTGCTTTATAAAGGATGAATTGACTGTTTACTAATGCTTAACTAATGATTCATATGCAGTTATTATAAAGTGTTACCAAATATTATTTCCTTTTAATGTATTACTGTTTGTAATTTTATTCATTTTAAATTCCCATTTCTTTTGC
Source organism: Oxygymnocypris stewartii (assembly GCA_003573665.1). NCBI lineage: Eukaryota > Metazoa > Chordata > Actinopteri > Cypriniformes > Cyprinidae > Oxygymnocypris > Oxygymnocypris stewartii. Next base: position 52,716 of record QVTF01015388.1, read on the forward strand.
TCACACAGTTGCTTGTGGGGTTAGGGTTAGAGGCTTTTGTCTTCTCACGCAATTAGCTGTGTGAGAAAGCCTCTGAAACAGCAAGGACTGTATGTATATGCTTGACTATACGTATATGTATATGCTTGACTAAATGTTCTGAATGTTGTTTTTGCTTTGTCACTATAACACATTCCTCGTATGTGTAAACATACCTGGCCAATAAAGCTCATTCTGATTCTGATGTCATCCTTTCCTTCAGCACAATTCACACGCCGCAAGCCTTCAGCCCAAAAAGTGGCAAGGCTGATTGAAAAGGAGGGGTGGAAGGCTAACTACCGAAAGCCTGAGGAGATCGAGCGGTTGTGGAAACCAGCTACTAGGGCCGTCATAGAGACTGATGAAATTATCATCAAAAATATATCTCAACAGACCTGGAAAGGCCTTGCTATTAAGGATTTTGGACCCAAGCAAGGTCTAGGTTAGTAAATGTTTTTGATTTTTTTCTTTCTTTTCACAAGGGCAGAAAATAAAATCACTAAAATGTACAGGTAACACTTTATAATAACTACACGCTACGAATCATTTAGTAAGCATTAAAAAATAGTCAGTTCATCATCATTTTATTAATCATTTACACACACTTTCTAAATGATCTCATGAACCCCTAAATAACTGGTTTGTAAATAATGTAATAATTTATAAATGATAAATTCATTGTTAATAAAGTATGAAAATACAATTATGAAACATTATAGATATGCTCAAGAACAAAACATTTATTTCTGTATTTACAAACTGCTTACTAATGCCTATTAATGTTGGAACAATGCTTTATAAATGATGAATTGACTATTTACTAATGCTTACCTAATGATTCATAGTGTGCAGTTATTATAAAGTGTTTCCAATGTACATTTTAGCAATTATTAGCTGCAGCAAAACCTACAATCAAATTACTGAAAAGTTTGCCTACATGTTCAGTTCTTGTTGTTTTGATCTTACTCAAAATGTAATGTCCTCTTGATTACAGGAGTGGTTGCAACACAGCGGTTTTACAAAGGTGACATTGTCTGTGATTACCATGGTAAGGTGATCACAGCTGCAGCAGGGAGAGCCATGATGGGGGACTTACGCGATGTGGCCGGGTACATGTTCTTTTTTAAATCTGGGCAGAGAGACCTATGCATGGATGCTCAGACGTTCCCCTGTGAGTGTCATCCCAACGCAGACACATTTGGCAGAAGGGTAAACCATTCATCAAAGATGCCCAACCTGAAGCCCCTTCACTGTGTCTTAAAGGTGGACGGAGAGGACAGGGATGTCATCTTGTTCAGGGCTCTGCAGGACATTTTGATTATAGTGTTAGGAGAAAGTCTTTTAGAGGAGAGGGCCTGGACCTGGGTTGGCTAGATGAGTAGGCCAGGTCCAAAGGTCACACAATTTATTTTATTTTTCCTTTTATTTTTTTGGTTTATTATATTTACATATGTGTATTTTAATTCTCCTCTTACTTTTTATTCTGTGTGTACTGTAAGCTTGTGACACTAACATTTCTTGGCAATAAATCTTTTTGTTTTTACTTCTGACTTCTTTAAGAATTGTAATATCAGATTAAAACACACACATGCACAAACACACACACACACACACACACACACACACACACACACACACACACACACACACACACGTAAATAGGCTTATTAAATAATAAAAAAATGAGATGAAAACAGATGAAATAACAGATGAAACAGATAAAGAGCTAATAAACAGTACTACAACATAAGATAAAAATGAAGACTGGTTCTGTTAGTTGCAATGTTTCTCTTTGTTTTTCATTTTAATACTAAATTTTCAGGTACTGCATCCAATGAACAATATTATGTCATAGCTTGAATGTTCACAATTTAATAAAGTAAATAACAATAATATTAATCATTTATTTCTTTAACACTTTATAGAATAGAGATTGTGTCAAATAAGCTTTACAGCAATAGACAGGCAAAACAGAAGTGTACAGTGAATTTTAATCATTTTTAGTCATTTCATGAGCTCCAATTTACATGAAACTGCTGGACGGTGTATACTGAGCACTGTACTGTGGTTCTACAATGTACTACAGTACAGTGCTCAGGGAACAACACCCAGCAGTTCCATGTACATTAGCGCTTATAAAACTGCTTAACTGCTTAATATGTGCAATATTGTTGATGAAAACACATCTACTGTACTCAGCACACTCAGTGGAATCCATTCACGTCAGTTTCATGCCATAATACTGTATAATTTGCCTAAAAATGATTGTTTCTGATGTTGGATTTTGGTGTTGGATTTTGGTGAACTTCACCACATATGGTGCATGACCACCTGTAATTTATTTGACGGTGCCTACATAGATGGTCCGTGGACAGTAGAGTAACGTCATATTTCATAACTGCAATGCAATTATTGTGTAATACCCACAGTTCAGTGATCAGGGAACTCTACGCAATAGCCCCATGTACACTAAAACACATAAAATGTCTTATTTTGCATAAAAAATTACTTTAAAATTGGAAATTGACATTTCTTCATGTGAAAATGTCCATTTCCAATTTATTCAGTGGGCCCTTCATACTGCTTCCGTGGACACGTAAATATGTGCAATATTGTTGATGAAAACACCTCTACTGTACTCAGCACACTCAGTGGAACCCATTCATGTCAGTTTCATGTCATAATACTGTATAATTTGCCTAAAAATGATTGTTTCTGATGAAAGATTTTGAATTCGGCTCAATCGGACCCTTCCGAGCCGCGTCCACGAAACCGCTAGGCCGAACCCATTCAAATAACCTGAAAGTGGGACTTTTTTCAGAAGTTCCCAGGGGGCCCAAATCGCACACAGAGTTGCGTCAGGAGCCCCGAAGCGATATGCCGAAAGAGCCCGGACCTGGGACCCCGAAAAGTATTTTTCCTCATTTTTCATATGTCTCTTTGTCTGCCATTGAATTCAATAGGAGAGACCCTGAAACAGGCCCAATTTTGGCGAGATGCGTGGCCGGACATAAAATGCTTAAGAAGCCGCCACGGCCCTCAAACTCGGGGGCCCGAATGAGGGGCCTACGACGGCGGCGCGTTCCGAGGTTGTGCGACCTTCCGTCTCCGTACGGGGGACGTCCCGCTTCCCATTTAAGCGTGTAACGTTTGGTGGACGCGCGCTCCCTTTTTTGACCTTTTGACCCTTAAACAAGGTCGTACGGTCACTGGAATTTTCCGCCCGGCCGAGAGGTTCCCCCCGAGACATAGATTACGAATTTGGCTCGATCGGACCCTTGCGAGCCGTGTCCACGAAACCGCTAGGCCGAACCCATTCAAATAAATGGCAAGTGGGATTTTTTCAGAAACGTCCCAGGGCCCCAAAACTCGACACGGTGGCTCGTGGGCCCCCCCCCCGAGCGAGCCACCAAAGGCGCGGGACTCTAGGGCGAGGCACTTTTTTTCCGAGGTCCTTCGGCTTTGTGCTTCGGGGCCCCGAGCGAGGGGCCCCTGAGGTGCCAGAATCTCAAATCTCGGGGCCCTACAACCCATCGTCTCCGAACTGGGGACGTCCCGCTTCCCATTTAAACGCGTACCCTTTTGGTGGACGCGCGCTCCCTTTTTTGACCTTTTGACCCCCAAAGAAGGTCGTAGGGTCACCCAAAGAAGGTCGTAGGGTCACCAGACTTTTACGCCCGGTCGAGGGGGTCCCCTTGAGACAAAGATTTCGAATTCGGCTCAATCGGACCCTTCCGAGCCGCGTCCACGAAACCGCTAGGCCGAACCCATTCAAATAACCTGAAAGTGGGACTTTTTTCAGAAGTTCCCAGGGGGCCCAAATCGCACACAGAATTGCGTCAGAAGCCCCGGAGCGATGTGCCGAAAGGGCACCTGGGACCCCGAAAAGTATTTTTCCTCATTTTTCATATGTCTCTTTGTCTGCCATTGAATTCAATAGGAGAGACCCTGAAACAGGCCCCGATTTTGGCGAGACGCGCAGCCGGACATAAAATGCTTAAGAAGCCGCCATGGCCCTCAAAATCGGGGGCCCGAATGAGGGGCCCACGACGGCGGCGCGTGCCGAGTTTCGAGGTCGTGCGACCTTCCGTCTCCGTACGGGGGACGTCCCGCTTCCCATTTAAGCGTGTAACGGTTTGGTGGACGCGCGCTCCCTTTTTTGACCTCTTGACCCCTAAACAAGGTCGTACAGTCACCGGACTTTTCCGCCCAGCCGAGGGGGTCCCCCCGAGACATAGATTACGAATTTGGCTCGATCGGACCCTTGCGAGCCGTGTCCACGAAACCGCTAGGCCGAACCCATTCAAATAACTGGCAAATGGGAAACTTTTGTGCATTATAAAAAAATTCTGAACGTGTTCAATTTTCTGTGTTTTTTTGCCTCCATAGCAAGCATTTTAAGAGGTGTTTTGATAATTCAGAGCCACCGTACAAGCAAATGCCAAAATCCAGAATGGCGTCTGACAATAATTTGATCCTTTCGGACTCAGTGTGCAATGTTTCAGTGTGTGATTAATTTTAAGGATTATTAATATGAAAAAATTAATATACAAATGTTGAACTCGGTGTGTTAGGACCTCTAATCTTGATATCTGCAACTTGAGAGCGCAGTGTTACGATGGTGCGGCGAGTTTGCAAGGGAACTACCGTGGTGTAACTACACGCATTTTCAATCCACTGACGATGTATGTACATCGCAAATCCTCAAACTCTGCATTGTGGATGTCCGTGACACTACTACAGCTGCAAGTCAATGTTCAATCACTCTATAACTTCATTGTGTGGTCAAAACGACATGCTGTTTTTTTAGTCTTTGCGAGAACAAAACTTTTTCTGAGTGACTTTTCTGGTAAATCTACTGAACTGAAACCTTTTAGCGACATAAGATTAGTCACTGATTTTCACTTTTTGTTCCCTTGCATTTTGATGCAACGAGTTCTCATGCAGTGCAATGTACTATGGAAATCGCTGCAGTCATCCACCTTTCATTATGCCACTGTAAAAAACCTGCCACGATCTCTGCTCTTTTAACAATGAGAACTGATCACCACTTTCAGCAGCTTTGGGAGTTCACAGTCGAGTTCCAGACTAAACTCAGGACTATTACAAGAGTTACATTGCGGTGAACTGGACAACACTATTAATGAGATCCATGGGAAATTTTGGGAAAATGTCAAGAACACTTTAATTACACTTAACATACTCAGCTCTAACATGTGCACCGAAGAAGGCCTGACATGTATTTGTCATCACAATGGTTTCAAGAAGAGGAGACGAGTGCAGAAATCTCACTTTTCAGTGTTGTATATCGACAGGACAAGTAAGCTTTGATCAACGATTATCACTGTTCAAAGAATCAAAGCTAGTTCACAGTCTACGAAATGCTGGTAACTTCTTTAAGCTATTCTGAACAGTGCCGATGAACAGTGCGTAGTGCAAAATACATTGTCTTGCTTGTGCCAACGGAAAACATATAAGAACAAGAGCCACGAGAGACTTTCAGACATTGCAGTACTTAACATTTAGTGGGCGTTCATGTTTATGTAGATTTGGATAAGACGGAAAATTGCTTTGATGCCATATCTGGTGGACACCATTTAGACCTTGAGAGATTGTTTTGATATGAATAATTTGCTGATGCTGATTCTCTATAAAGCATAAAGACTGAATTACAATAAATGCTTATATTTGCTTTGCTTCGGCCCTCATCTTAGATGCATTTCTTTTTCACTGTGCTTATTACAGTGAATCATTCCAAAGATACAACAAGATACAATAATCTTGGAAGGCAGCATAACAATGCTTACCAAATACCACTGTCAAATGTTCCTGTGACCCGCATTTACATATGTGGCAGAATTATTTATTATGAATAATCTGCAATATGCCCATGAAGTGTACATGATATCATCATAGAGCTCTATGTGCTATTCAATGCAACCCTATACAAAAGCTTTCCATGTTGCTCTGTAGACATGCTACAAATACACTGACTGTGTTTGTTCACTCTTAGAAAAATGTTTTTTTAGCTCTGTGTATCACTGTGAAAGCTAACAGTGGCCAAAACTAGAATATTCTGTATTGTAGAATATAAATTCCAAATGACAAAACCCCCATTGATCTCCCATTGAGGATTCAATAGCCAGGCACACAGCACACAGTATGCACAGGGGAGAGAATGAACACTCACCGAGCACAGTTCTGTTCACTCCACACCCTCATACAGCACCATCCCATTTGCTTCTAGCCAGTCACGTCTCTCACAATGTCAAAATAAAGCGTGTTCATTTGGAAAGCATACTGTTCCCCCCATAAAGAAAAGGAGAGGGGAGCTGTGCCTGCCTATGCTTTGAGCAATCACTTGAGGATGCTCCAGTGTGATAATAATTCATAATGACAGAGAGGAGCTCCATCTCCAATCGGAGCATGGCAGAGACCCCCAAAGCCCTGATGTGGATGACTCAGCCATGCACTGCTTCACCTGAGCAGAGCCACAGAGCCCCCAGTGTGCAAGACACACAGCTGATTAGCTCCAAACCACTCTCAAAAAACAAAACAAAAAAAGTGGTTTTGGAATATATATATATATATATATATATATATATGTATATATATTGTTTTTGAAAGTCTCTTATGCTCACCATGTCTGCAATTGTTTGATTGTAATACAGTAATAACAGTAATATTATGAACTGTTATTACAATTTCTATTGTAAAATATTTTAAAATGTAATGTATTCCTGTGTCGCATTCTGCTTTCGTTTCTGATCAGTTTTTTTAATTCCTGAGTTTCCTTTGCTAGTTTGTTTCAATGGTTACTACTTAGTATCACACGTGTCTTGCTGAGTTTATAATTTACCTGTGTATTCATATGCGCTCTGTTTCATTAGTTCCTGGTTTATTTCCTGCATGTTTTGTTTAGTTTTGTTTGTTTAATAAAGTGTAAGTTGCTTATAGATCCTCTTCACTTCTTCTTGACTGCCTAGCTGTAGCAGAACAGCAGATCCAGAGATGAAAAATGGATTTAGCAGCCATCTGTCTCCTCTTCCTCACCCAGAATAATCACTCGAACCAGATCACAGAATTATCACAAGAAACATACCAGAGGCCTTTTGTAACTTGCCCATCAGCCCCACTTTCGAGAACAGTTAGTTAAACTGCGCTCAATGAACACTTACAAAACAAAATCCCTTTCCTCATCAATATTTCCCAAGGAAAATGCATTGATTTATTCAAGCTAATGCTCATAACGAGTTGATCCTCTTTCACCATGGACAAGGATTCTTACATAGCAAGGCCTATTGTACATCCATCCAAACTGCACAAGTATTCTTAGTACAGAGAGTTGACTGTATATCCACCAGGATACAAACCACATAAAGGAACATAAAGCTGACCTTCAGACTATTTGAAACATTCAGACAAGACTTTGACAACCAGAAATCTCGATAAACTTTGCGTTTCTAGTTGACCATTGATGTCTTTACTTTTTGCTTATGCCATATTAATAAAGCAATTGTCACAATTCTCCGGAACACAGTAGCACAGAACGAGGAAACACGGAGAATTCACAAATAGAGTCTTTAATAATCCACAGGGACCATAGGAGACACAAGGAATGACGTACAAGAATCGACAAACACTAACTGAAGGACTGAGGCTTTTAAACACAGGATAATTAGGGAGGAAGACGAGACACACCTGGAATCAAATTAAACAATCAATATGAGGGAACAACTGGGTCACAGGGAACACATGGGGAGAAAAACACACACAAAACAGTCCACAATCCTGACAGCAATAAACCACAGAGACTATTTTAACTCGATTTTACCCATTACTTTAACACACTTTTAGAGCTTACAACTTCCATGAAGTTTACTTTATGTTGGTCACTTTACCCTTTAACACCAGACTTCAAAAATACCAGAAGAATGCTGTTTTATGATCATTTTAACGCATCACTAAACCTGTTGGTCACACTTAATTTTAGGTGGCCTTCAAGCTGCTGTTGTTTCATGTGCTCTGAAACAGCAAGCCCTGCAATTTTTCATTTTCGAACAGAAGGCCGTGGAAGCGCGTCATTGTGATCACAGAGCTTCTGAGCTGGAAACAAAAGCAGATCTCAAAAGATCATTCAACATAGCAAAGCCCTTGACAATGGTGGCTTTGTGCATGGGACTCCACTGGATGAATCCATCGAGGACACCATGTGTAACACCAGGATTTTTTAGATATTTGTCCCCGAGGCCGGAGCGGGCTGAGTTTAGTCTAGCATGAGACAGCAGTGGGTGAGCACCCCAGTTTTCACACACTAAAGGTGCTGAGGGGCACTATAAAGCACTAAGCCGAAGTTTGCGGAGGTGGAAACCATCACGAAGACAGTATGTTCAAGACCAGCTATCGGCATGAGGTGCGCAAGCAGAAGTACGAGCGCACCGATGTCTACGATGAGCCCAGCAGCCCAGAGACAGAGCCGGCTCCGGCCGGCAGGCCCTCGACAGCGGCCATCCAGGGCTGGGAGAGCCTCCAGGAGCTGAACAGCCGCCTCGAGCGTTACATCAACCGAGCGCGAGTGCTGGAACAGCGCAACGCTGTATTCCGCAAACAGCTGGAGACTCTTCAGCGCATGGAGGAGGCACCAGGGCTGGAGGAGGCCTTCAACGAGCAGATCAGCATCAACAGACAGCACATCCGGGAGCTGCTGTTGGACCGAGCCAAGCTGGAGAGAGAGCTCAAAGACGCAGAACGCATGCTGGATGAGTACAACAGCAGGTTAGACACAAAAGTATGAGGTTGAGGTTAATCACTAACGTCCTTAACCAGAGAGCAGGGTGGCCTAAATAATGCAAACATATAGCCATCATGCCATTAAATAGATTAAACACTAAAACATTTAATTATATCAGACAATATTCAAGTATCTACTTAAACAGGAAGAAAGATGTAAAGAAGTACCAGTTAGGGGCTGGTTTATCTGAAGTAGATTATACCATATTAACAGGCAACAGAAAAAAATTAAAAAGCTGGTGCAGCAAAAATACAGCTGATTTCACAGACAAATGACATAGAATGTAAAACGTGTCTGCTTGTGGTAGTTTACATTCTGCTAATTGTCTTAAAACTCTGAATTTCTAAGATTTGATGCCATTAACCTGGCAAACTTTGGCAAATCCTATAATTAGTTCTTCCTCGAAGGTACTCGAAGAGTGAGAAAACTTTAGTATTACAGGCATTGAGAAAACAATCCAATTAAAAAAATAAAGTTATGTAAAATCAGTCAGCCAGAGCACTTAAAGTTTATGTATAATATGCATCAAATCGTCAAGAAATGGTGGGCTTTAAGTAGCACGTACTACTATTAATATGGCATTAAGTAGTGTCTCACAATTCGGTCTTTTCTTGTCACAATCAATAGTTTACATCTCTTGAGTTTCTCTTTATTGAATTGAACAGAAAATAAATTCAAAATTGAGTTACTGTATATGCGCACAATCATTAGTTAACATCTCATAATAGTGACTTCATAACTGACTTTTTTCTCAAAATTGTGATAAAATCTGAATTATGAGATTATATGTCGCAACTTTCTTATTCTTTATCCCACGGTGAAAATTTCATAGTTATGGCATGACTATTTTAGTCCTAGAAAAACATTCCTATCACCCAAACCAATATTAGGATTATGGTTGGGATTGAGGTTTGGGATTATAATTTTCCTAACAACTGAATTACTAACTAGTAATGAACTTTTCACAGGTCAATGGTGTAGTAAATGAGATTTGGTCATGTTTAGATGTTTTAAAACACCCAATAAACCGCTGAACTATGGTCAAAATAAAACACAGCAGACTCCACTGATCAAAGCAACATATAGCCGATCAATATAGCTAATGGATACAAAGAGCCTTGAAATGAAAACCTTGAACATGCATGATGAACTGTGCTTGAAACACTCTCTGTTGTCCACAGATACAGAAATGAACGTGAATATCAAGAGCAGCTGCGGCACACGCTGGAACAGCTTAATAAGGTACAAATAACTGTGCAGTTCTCTGACCTGCAATTTCTCAGGCGATTATAAAGCAATAATCCACAAGAGATGATGCTTTTCAGTAACATAACCACAGGCAAGGGCTGCTCTTAGGCTCAGCACCAGGTGGACCACCTCAAACGAGTCCTAAAATCAACATAACACGGACTCAAGGACTTATCATTCTTTAATAAATGCAACACTGTTAGCTACTTGAGGCCTTTTGTACTTTAAGCCATTACCTTTGCCAGAAAAACACTGTACTCTATGCAAGTCCTTTCAAACGCAAATGCGTTTAGCTATTCCTAAGCTTAAATCTGTGTGTTGGTACAGTTTGTTTGCAAAACTATGCATTCTCAGAAAAATCAAAAGAGGTGCTATAGCAGACATTTATTTAAAAATGTCATCTTCAGTATTATTTTCTGTGAACTACTGTAATGTATGTTTTGAGCAAGTTAGTGAAACTGGTAGCTACACAGATAATAACACATTTTATTAGCACAAATATTTAAAGGTAACAATATCACTCCCTTGAGTTTTGGGGATTGCTCTAAGATGATCACAAATACATAAACACTTATGTTGCTGGCAGGCATATGCGTTTGAGTCACATACTGTATGTTTCTGGTTTAAGATCAACCCTTACTTGAGGTGAAGTCTCTAATGCACACCATGGAGTGCTTCATTGCTTTAAAAATCCACTACTGTTTATCTGCTCGTGTGCAATTTAACAAGGCTAACGCAAGTCTGAGAAAGTAAAATGCACCACTGCTGTTCATTTTTCAAAGTCTCTCACATTAACACGATTATGAGTCCATTTGCTGTTGTGTTTACAGGAAGCCGACACGGTTTTATTGAGAAACCTTGAGTATCAAATCCAGCTGAAGTTCCTGCAAGAGGATGTCAATGCCACCAAAGAGAGGCACAAAAAGGTAGGAAGCGAACACAATTTCTATTTTCTATCTTTTTGAGTAGCTTCTCGAAAGCTCTTCTGTGAAATTGTCATCTGGTAGCAGAAGTGTACACTGAATGGAAAACCATGGAAAATCCACTTAGTGAAAGCATTTGACACCAATTATGTTTTAAAGCATACATTGTGGATGTTTCTCGTGTAGGAATTGAAAAATTGAAAAATAATCGAAAAGGACAGCAATTACACTTTTACAATAGATCACAACATCTCCCTTGCTACATATTAATGCCTTATTCTACATCCCTTAATCCTTTCATAAACCTAAACTTAACAACTAACTATGAATAAACAGCACATTAGGAGTTTATTGAGGCAGAAGTCATAGTTACTAGTTAGTTTAAAAACGTGGGACCCTGTGTTTTCTCATTGAATATCCTCATATTCCTAATTTTCTCATATATTCTCAGGAAAACAGTGTATTATGGATGTTGTTGAGAGGTGTGTTTTTATGCTGGGTTTACATTTGTTCACCCAGAGGACAGAAATTGGCACTGGACCATCTTTTAAATGTAATGCCAGCAGTGTTTTTCTGAGCCGTACGGTGACAGGCCATTGTGTGCTCCTGCATTATGTTTAAGCAGCACTGCTGTACATCACATTCAGTGTCTCAATGCCAGAAGTTTCTCATCAGCATGCACATTATTTCAGAAGCTAGAAAACAGCCGGAAGCACAAAAACACACTCTCTTACACAAACATAGATATATGTCACAGCAGCCATAATATTGTTTTGGCGTTTACATTTTTAGCAAGGATTGATGTCTTAATGGTATTACTGTTTAATATAAAAGCATAATTCAGTGGGAACAACAACATCTTTGCCACTAATGCTTTCCAATGGCCCCAAATAATATTTAGACTCTTAACACACACTTAATCTGTTAACTATCAGTTCCACTTTTTGAGGATAGGGCTGAAAATGACATTTCCAACTTAAATTGTTATACATTTTGAATGTTTTGGAGTAGAGATATAATGTGGATCTCTTTTTAAAGAAGAGACTTGGCAGAGTATTGTAGAGATGAAAAAAGTTATAAAAAAGTATATTATAAAAAAGTAATGTAAGTTTATGAAAATATAAAATCTACAAATTTAAATATTCATATTTATATAAAATCAAAAACATATTTCACTCTAAAACTGCTAAAGAGTCAAAACTAAAAATCCGAAGAAGTTGTATTCCAATTTTGAGGTTGCTATCTCAAAAAATGGGCTTTCAGTGAAATTTTGTTTGGGCGCAGTACCAAGCTTCTCCACTAAGTGACCATCAGACTCCGTTGGTAACCATATACTTTACCAATGGGGTTATGGGGCTCCATTTCCATTTATGGTTTGAGTGATCTGAAACATATTTTTCCTTACTTTTTTCAATATTTATAACGCAGACATTACATTGAGAAGTATTAAGGGTAGTATGGCAGCATTTGATTTCCATTCAAACTCTAAAAAAAAAACATAAAAGACACGCAACAAAGACCCAGGACGTATGTTATAGTTCATGCTGCACCAAGAATTGAGAACCTATTGTTTTTTATATATATATTCGAAAGACTTTTAGACCTTTTAAAAACAAAAGGATTGAATTTTATCATTTGAACACTTGATATGAACATGAAAGGAGATTTTTCATGATTTTATATATGTATCACTATTTCAAAGTAAAGGTCAGAACTCGCTCTCTGAGTCTGATGAGTACTCTTTTAACAAATTAATAAATTACAGTTGTCCTGTAAAATATTTTAAAAAACAGTCACCAAATATGAAAACCAAAGTCTTAACATTTTAAAACGATATATAGTTTGTCAAGATTGCTTTAGGTTCAGACTAAGATGTTACTGTTTAAACATATACTCGCAATTACTGTTTAAACATGTACTGGCAATAAACTGACAATTAACAAGGAGTACGGTAGTTCATAGAAAATAAAATAAATAAAAGATTACCCCTCAGGCAATCCAGCATGTTGGCTGGATTATATGTCTCATGTTTTGTGAGAGGGAGGGAGGGGAGTGTTATGTTCATCTCTTTTTCTGAATATGTTTCTTCATCTATTTGGCCACATTTTTTTTAACTATACTCTATAACTGTGTGTTTTGATCAGGGCCGTCCCAAACATGGTTGCAATGTGTTCATTGTCAAACTCCAAAAGTAGATTGTTTTTAATTATTAAAATATATATTTGTTATTTTATTTTTTCATATATATATTTTTTTAAGTTAATCATTAAATTTTATTGACACAATATTTTAGTTTGTCTTTCATATATATTTTTAATTAGATCAGATAACATTTGAAGCTGTCATATGGTGATGTTACGACATGCCACTCAGATGTTACAATGTTCCCCACCAACGGAGAAGGGTCTGGCTGCAGACTTGCACTCTCAGCACTTGCACGCTCAGACACTTGAGCTTCCGCGAGTGATGTCACTTGCAGTCTTTTTTATTTTGTTCTAATTATTTATTATTTTTTGTTTGAATCTCTCAACATTTTACAACAGTAGCCAGGTGGTGAAGACAAGAAAAAATAAACTAAAATACAATGTCACTTGCAATCGCTGCTTGCACTTTCTGCTACCTGTGACGCCACTTGCAGTCGACACGAATCGTGTGCGTTGCCAAGAAATGACGCTGTGGTCGTTAAACGATTAAAACTAATTTAATATCATAACATACAAGGTCCTGCTGTTCTGTAGCCACAGATTTGCGGGTCTTGTATTTTACTCCTACAGATGACTTGCAGGACACTGTATGTTATGAAATTAAATTAGTTTTAATCTTTTAACGACCACAGCGTCTTGTCTTGGCAATGCACACGATTCGTGTCACAGGTAGCAGAAAGTGCAAGCAGCGATTGCAAGTGACATTGTATTTTAGTTTATTTTTTCTTGTCTTCACCACCTGCTACTGTTGTAAAATGTTGAGAGATTCAAACAAAAAAAATCAATAATTAGAACAAAACAAAAAAGACTGCATGTGACATCACTCGCGGAAGCGCAAGTGCTGAGAGTGCAAGTCTGCAGCCAGACTGTATTGCACTAACAGGGCATGTTGTCACATTTCACTTCCTTTCTTTTGGGATAAATAATGAAAAACATATAGTCCCACACTGTAATTATGAAACAAAGTGACTTATGTGTACTAGACAATTGTGAAATTAATGTGGATAAAAAACTATACTTTGAACCCTATGTGGATTTACACAAACTGAGAAAATCAAAAAGCATTAGGTTTTGCCTGCTCTCCCATACACAGTGAATGTCATATGTTTTTCCCACCACAATCTCATGGCTATTTCACGTTTTGGTTAAATTAGTGGCTAATTTGTATGAATTAGTAAAATCTTATTCATACATTTTTGTACTGTGCTTGCGCCCCAATGAATGATATGTTTAGGGGTTCCTGGTCTGTGGACACATGTGAACCTGATTTAATATATGAATCACCTGCAGATTATTAAAGGGCTTAGAAAGGTAAAGTAGTTTATTTTTAATAAAAGATCAAGCACAGTCATTCTCAACTGGTTTGGATATCCTGTCAGGACAGAACCGCTGATCTAGCATCATTTCTTTGCACTTCAGTCAAATGTAGTTTATATAATCATCCATATACAGTATTACCATATATTAGGGCACACCGTTTTTACTTTCATTGCTCCCATAATCGCAGTGAAGCAAGGAAAGCATCCTTGTAAAATCCTGGTGTACAGATCTCCTCTGTAATGAAATTGACCTTTCAACAGTCTCCGGCCCTCATCACATCCACCTTCATTGATTCCTGTCTCTTGTGTTTGTTTTCTCCACAGAACCTGGCCGAAATACAGACATATCTAGACATCCTAAACCAGATCAACCAGACTATTCCCTTCATGACGAGCATGTCCGTCTCAGAGGTAGGGTGACCTTGTGGCTCACAGTGCCTTGGGCCCTTGCTGACTCTTCGGGTGTCACATGCAATAAGATTGGTGTGGCGGCAGTGCCAGTGAAATTAGCGTGGCGCTCTGAATGTGCCCTGAGTGATCAGTCTCCCTGAGTGGTGACACCCTTTATCTTCCTGCTTCCCACACGCTTTCTCACAGACACACTGTATGAGTGCATGTCTCACGTCTTTACTGCAGGGACCTGGAGGAAAGATCTCTGCTTTCATGTATGCTTTGCTTTTTGGGATGTGTTTTTATGTAATTTGTTGTTTGTTCATATTTTAAAGGGGTCATGAACTGCCTTTGTTTTTTATTTTGTACTGTTCTTTATTTAGCCCACTTTTTTGCATTGACAACTTATAACATTATATATTTTTTTGCATCAAAAACATAATTTTAATAAGCTATTCTTTGTCATGTTTTTAACCCCCTTCACCAGAACGCTCTGTTTGAACAGGCGTGGATGATTGTAGACTCAGAAGTAAACGCCTACTGCTGTGGTTGGCTAATAGTTGTATAAGTTTGACAATAGGATGAGCTAAAACGTCACCCAAATCCGCAGCTTCAAATATATTATCCACCCGCCAACCTCCCGCACCTATATTTTTGTCCGATTTAGATAACCGCACCCAACCATCATATTCTGGGTTTATACGGTCAATAAAAACCTGGAAAAGTCGTGGAATTTTAAAACAGCGATTTCCAAGCCTGGATCGATTTGGAAAAATAAATAAACCCAGAAGGGTTTGGAAAAGTCATGGAAATCAATTTCACAATTCTCTGTATAATAGAATTATGTTTAATCAGGTCTTGAATTTTGTGTGCGAGATTGCGCATATATGCATTACTCATTTCGCAGCTTTCAACTTTAAAATGAATGAAATTACAGCTAAATAAATTTTTCAATATAGCGTATAGGTTAGATGAGTGAATAAATTCTCACAAACCATCAGATCAAATCAATCATTTGAAAACAGTGTAAGTCATTCAGCTGTACTGCGTCTTCTCTCTTTGACCTTCTATTCACATCTGCATATCTAGAGCTACACGCTGCGATACAAGACTTAAGCTCACGTTTTGGCACAGTTGACAGAATTGTCAATTTCCTAATTTCCATTGTTGCATTGTCACAGAAATGTATTATTTTTTTACATAGGTCATTCTGCTAAAAAGACGTGAGAATCTAAAAAATAGAAAATTAAGCCATTCTGTGCGCTCACAGTCACATGCAAAGCGCGCGCTGCGTGTACCAAATTGAGTTTGAAAGCAAATCTTGTTGCGAAGTGGCCAAGTACACACAAAATAACATCAAAATGGTCGTCCTGGTGAGTGTCCTCATAACTACTGTCGGTTTTGTTTTAAGTTAATGTAAACAGTTACGAAAGAAAACACATTTAAGTATTGGATCCGTGAAATAGGTATTGTGTCAGCAGCCTAATAAAGCTGTGCTGTCTGTCATTAATCAAACAACAAAATACAGAGAAAATCCCCTATTGCTCATGACTAAATAGCCTAATATTTAGTTGAATAACTTGAATATGTTAATTTACACTTTATTCGATTTCTGTAGCCTATTTAGAAAATGTAGTTAATATTTACATAATTAATGATTTATATTATTCACCCGCGACTCACCTGCAAATAATCAGAATACATTTTTTTATTACCCAACCCACCCGACCCGCGGATCATCCGCAGCGCCCGCGGACATAACCGCCATCCGCGCATTACTATTTGACAGCCTACTTCCTTCACAGATGGAGGCTGCAGGGAATTAGGTAAAAAAATCATAAATACTCAGCAAATATCAAACAATCTGTTTAATAGACAAAGCAATAGTGAGCATGTAATGACAACAGTTACTCACACTTGTGTGTTGCGACATTACTGTCGGATCCAATATAGTCGCACAGCATCATCTTAATCCGTGTCTAATTGTGCCTTGTTTGTAAACGAATCTGCGGGAAGTGAACAAAGGACAACATTCTTACTGATGCGGTCTGGATCTTTATTAAAAATAAAGTTCATCCCCACTTTCCTAATGTTGGGATTAGAAGGAAAGCAATGCTAAGACTGTTTTTCCACCATTTGGCACTGCACAGCGTCTTTTTTGTCAGAGCATTTTTATAATTTGGTTTCTGTGTAGACTTGAATTTGCCGCTATCCTAAACACTACATGCGTGAATCGGTGGGCGGGACTAAACAGGCAGTAATGTAATATCGGTGGGCGGGGCTAAACAGGCAGTGATGTAGAATCGGTGGGCAGGGCTAAACCGGCAGTGATGTAGAATCGGTGGGCGGGGCTAAACAGGCAGTGATGTAGAATCGGTGGGCGGGGCTAAACAGGCAGTGATGTAGAATCGGTGGGCGGGACTAAACAGGCAGTAATGTAATATCGGTGGGCGGGGCTAAACAGGCAGTGATGTAGAATCGGTGGGCAGGGCTAAACCGGCAGTGATGTAGAATCGGTGGGCGGGGCTAAACAGGCAGTGATGTAGAATCGGTGGGCGGGGCTAAACAGGCAGCGATGTAGAATCGGTGGGCGGGGCTAAACAGCCAGTGATGTAGAATCGGTGGGCGGGGCTAAACAGGCAGTAATGTAATATCGGTGGGCAGGGCTAAACAGGCAGAAATGTATACAATATAATTGTAAATATATAATATAAATACAATATAATTGATGAGCAAGATATACAGCCGATAGATGACTTGTAATACAATTTAATTGCAGCAGCTGATATGTAAACATATACACTGGAATTAAATGAACAATTGTTTGCTATGCAATATTTACTAAAAAAAAATTCAAAAAAATAGCTAAAAAAACACAAACGTTTAGATTTTGGAACACCTCAAGGAAAAACACTGACATTTAGTAGAGACCTTTGCTAGCAACCATGTACAGTATAAGCAACCATCAGAAACATGCTAGCGAACCAAGCAACTATACTGTCTTGTATTAGTATATAAAGAATACAGTGTACATGGTGAAATTTTCTGAGGAGAGTGTTAGTGGCGCATGCTTTTGCGAATCTCAAAAGCACATTGCTAAAATGGGTTGCCAAGACCCTGCTATGTGGTTGCTAAGGTGTTTGAGTGTTTTTAGTGCATTGATGTGCAACTGCTATGATTTATGAATGGCTGCATCCCTCTTTCTTCGTAAGTCTGTGGAATTGTTTTGCTCGTTTCATAGCCTGACATGTGAATGTCGGAGTTTGTTTAGAAAAAAAATACATTTTGAGGTATCATTCATTCACATCTGTTGCACAAATAGTGTTGAGTGATTTATGAAATATAATAACTATATTAGCACCCACACCAACATGATAATATTCTGTTGAGTATAAGCATGCTACAGTTTTGTCACTGCCGCTTTAAAATGCTTTATCTCATTAAAACAGGAAATATTATGATTGCTTAACAGATTTTTTTATTATAATTCTTTAATAATTAATAAGCTAGGGGTGATTACAGCAATATCGCTCCTCTGTGTCCTGTCACAAAAAAAATCATTTATTTTGGACTGTTTTAAGCATAGTGACACTAGAACTTTAGTTAGTTGATGGCACCGAAATCACATTGAATAACATATATTTTTATAGAATAAAAAGATTTAATTTTTCATTTCAATTAAATATGTAGTTGTATTTCTCAGTTTTAAAACATTATCCTTTGATAATTGAGTCCTAGTCTTGCACATGGACTTCTTCTCTTATGACTCCGGGCATGTTTGACCTTCAGCGTCGCAGCCCTTTGAGAAAAGCCATTGGATTTGAAAGGTGGACAGTGAGTCAAAGTGAAACATGTTTGACCTGAGTGTGATCATAACTGCTCTTTTCTCGCAGGATCAGGAGAGGCTGATTGCTCAAAGGCGTGTGCCAGTGCTGCGCAGTCAGCTGGAGGAGTACAAGAGCGCCATCTGTCAGCTCCGGACGCAGAAACAGCGGCTGCAGACCGAGGTGAGCCTCCAAAAGCTGGATCATCTCTCACACTCAGACACAGATCAATAATACCAGCAGAATCTTCTGAGCATGACAGAGACGCAATGCTCAGGTCACTGGACTGTTATATGACCAAATTAATGAAGGACAGAATTTTTTATTTAATTGGATTTCATTTTCATTAAGCAAATGAGCTTATTTTGATCATTACCCAGGTTGTAACTATAGATGGAGACCCAACACTGTACAACTGCATACAAAAGTAACCAAAAATGTTCTTACATTACAATGTTACATTAAAATGTGTTAATATGACAACTAATGGCTTAGGCCAGACATTATGCAATTACTAACATATAAATAGATACAATTATCTTTGGAACAGGTGACACAAACATTCAATGCTATTGTCCAATGTTACCAACATTGTTAAATATATAGAATATGCACGTTTGTAAGTCAGTAAGTAATATTTCAAGAAATTAATAGCCTAATTTTAATCTCCAAGGATGCATTATCTTGATCAAAATTGACAGTAAAAGCATTTATATGTAACAAAATATTTATATGACAAATAAACACTGTTTTTTTTTTACTTTCTATTCATCAAATAATCCTGAAAAAGAATGTATCAGTGTCAACAGTAAAAAAAATATCAGTGTCAACAGTCAAAAAAAATATTAGTTTTAACAGCACAACTGTTTTTAACATTGATAATAATAATACATGTTTCTTGAGCAGCATATTAGAATGGTTTCTGAAGATTATGTGACACTGAAGACTGGAGTAATGATGCTGAAAATTTTAGTTTTGCTCAATACACACATTACATTTTACCATTTAAACAGCTAATTGAAACTGTAGTGTATTTATATTGTATATGTGTAATGTATCTGTTTTTCTAGGCCTCTGTGTTGGAACAAACCATCAAGACCACACAAGAGAGCTACGATGACGAGATCCAGCTGTTCAACGAACAACTCGAGACCCTCAGGAAGAAGATCGACGAGGCCGAGAGGTCACTGGAAAAATACTCCAGTAACTGTCGACAGCTGGCCATGTACCAGACCTCTCTGGAGAACGAGCTGGAGCGGTACAAGAGAATCATTGAGAACGAAGACAGCAGGTGAGACAAGGGGGCGAGAGGTATGTCATGCTCCACAGTTTTATATGTGGTCTCTGTATATATTAAATCTGCGATTTATTTGTAATGCTGTGACATTATTTTATTATGACAATGAAGTTTGCCTGTTTATCTTCACTGTTCTGGACAATATATATATATATATATATATATATATATATATATATATATATACATGATTATGTATTAAAATAATGTAATTTATATTTAGTTTAGGACTCTTGCTGCCACACAGTGGCAGTATCACTACATCGTCGTCTTACCCAATAAACCCAGCTTGTTTTTTGTTTTTGTTTTCTGGACAATTTCGTCTTTATCTACTGTAGTTAAATCATTTACAGATATTTAAGCGTAAATGTATTCCCATACCATTCATTAACACAAAAGCTTTTTACATGAATAATATTTGACTTTGTTTTTTTGTTTTTTGTTTGTTTCTTCCTCTCACTGTTACAGATTGAACTCAGCGATAATTGAGACACCCATTACTTTGCTCACAACCAATTATAAATGCAGCCATAGTCCTACCATGACCAGGAAAGGAAAAGGTGAGCGTCTGGGTGTTATGTAACATGACTGCATCATTATGATAGTCTTAACAGGCAACAAATCAGCATCCAGCAGCTGCTGGCCAGAATGAAGATTTAAGCTGTCAATCATGCCCACTCTGTCTCGCTCAGTCCCTCTCCAGTTACTTGAATGTAGAAACACAATACAATTGCCTTTAAGATCCTTGCATTGGCCCTGTTAACAATGACAAATGACTATGACCTTTATGTCTGCGCTCATGGAACCATAGCGAGTAACTGCTGCGTGTTGAGAGCCACAAAACCTTTCCTAAAAAGAAAGACTATGGCTTAGGTTTGTCCAGTACATCTGTCTTTTTACATTGGCTTAAATTATAGTCTTGTTATAATCTTTTTATATATATATATATATATATATATATATAAATATATCATATCACATCACATCCTTCCTAAATAATAGCTAAGTGAACATAACAATGTAAATAAGGCTGAAGTAATTTGGCTTTAGCAGATGTTGCAATGTCCCAGAGATATGTTTACATTTATGCATTTAGCAGATGCTTTTATCCAAAGCGACTTACAGTGCATTCAGGTTATACATTTTTTGTCAGTATGTGTGTTCCCTGGGAATCGAACCCACAACCTTTGCGCTGCTAATGCAATGCTCTACCACTGAGCCACAGGAACATTTACAAGAACATATAAAATATAAATATAATATAATTATATAGAAAATATAAATCCAGTTAATTTAGAAATATTCCATATGTTTCTAACATGTTTTCAGAATCAGAAAGAGCTTTATTGCCAAGTATACTTGCACACACAAGGAATTTGTTTTAGTGTCACAAGCTTCCAGTACACAGACAACAACACACAGACAATAAAAAATAAGATGAGAATAAAAATACAAAATATGTAAATATAAATAGACAAAAAAAAAAAAATTAATTGAATAAATACAATAAAAAAAAATATATATATAATTTTGTCTATTTATATTTACAGATGTGTGTATTTTTATTCTCATCACATTTTTATAAAAGTTGTATTTATTTTATTCCTCTAATTAACATTTTTAAAACGTTAGCCCTGTGTCATCAATATCAATTCCCATCCTGTTAGTTCACTGTAAAGGTATAATTTGTCCAGACTATTGTCTGTTGCCCCAAGGCAGGGTAAATAAAAATAAAATATAGACTGGCATGCTATATCGACTGTGGGCATTTTCTTGTTTACCTGCATATGCCGAAGATATTCACTTCTCAGTGAGGTGCGTCACCTGATCATCCATTATAGATGTGAGAGGACTAGTACAATTAAATTACTTGGGAACCCAAAGGGTCGGCCAAGCTTGGAAAATGATCCTTTTCCAGTATACCTTGGGTAAATGTAAACACGTCTTTGAAATGTTTTGTTTGAGGTACTACATTTAAATGTAAATGTTTTTTGAAGGGTTTGATCTGTGAACTTCACAAACGTTTTTAAATGCAGCATTTAGTTGCTCCTCTGAAGCTCTCATTGCTGCAATCCTGGAACTTGTGAACACAGCTTTTGTTCCCTGCTGGACTGTAAAGTTTGCCGCACAGTAGGTTCCTGAAGCACCTGTAGAAGTCAGCCAGTTTGATTTAGAGCTCTGCCTTATGTTTAGTGTGCCGTATACATCTGAGGCCCTGTCCCAAATGGCACCCCAAACCCTTGCAGTCTTCATCTGAGTCCGCACTGTTATGATGTAGTGCTGCTTTGACTGTTGGGTAGAAGTCTGCCGCAAGCTTTCCTCACTGCAGTTTCGGCAGAAGTGCACATCAAGGCAGCCAGCCGCAAAGGGGGCACTCCCGAGCACACTTCTGAACTCTAAAATGATGAATGGGACCATCTATGGTCTTGTGAAATTCATGGATATACGTACATGGTGGCCATTGTATGTTCATTAGAGGGCAAATTTACATGATATGTGCCATTTGGGACAGGGCCCAATATTCAGTGATAGGAGAGTGGGCGGTTCATGGGCATGATATCTGAGGTTGTGAACACCCCTTAACTCACAAAATCCAGTTCCAGGAAATTACATTTCATCAGTGCATTGCAAGCACATATTCAACAAACTGAGCATACTTGCGAGCACTCTATGCTGCAGTGGTAACAAACCTAAATAATTAACTACAAATATCTATGCCAAAAATTGGCGTTAGAAGTTTACATGAATGTCCGCTAGAGTTGCCCACTTAGGCAGCTGAGAATAAATGGCATGCTTTGACGCTGCAAAAATGTGTATCTACAATCATTTTACAGTATTTCAGGCCTTGGCCAGAGCATATTTTGGAATATCTTTTATATGCATTTACTGAAATTCTTTATTTATTTACAACACAACCATAGTCAAAAGCATGTCTGTTATCTTCTTAGATATCACCCAAGTCATCCAAGACATCACCAACGTAAAACCTCGTCAGAAGTACTTGGCTAAGAAAGTGTTTAAAAAGAAAGAGATCACATCCAAAGGAGCTAGTGGACTTGAGGAGAAGCCAGCAAAAGAATTTGAAGAGGATGAGAAAAGATTGATGGAGGAGCAACAGGTAGGAAATGAGGAGCATGTTCCTTGTGAGGATGTGCCTGATGGCACCCAGATCAGCAAAGCCTTCGACACGCTCTGTAACATCATACGCGACCGCATGAGACGGGTACGGAGACCAGAGCCGATCGCTGACTTCTTCACAAAGGGACGCTACGTATTAGTGACGGGCGACTCTAGCTACCTGGACCCCTGCTTCTTTTCGACCACCCCTTCTGCCAGTCACGTCTATGTCACAATCCAAGATGGCACGATGCCTTATGATCCGTACTGGAAAGGTACACCCTCACCTGTCCCGAGCCCTCCATCTGGACCAACACCCATAACCCCTTCCACACCTTCAGATCCAGAAAAGGGAAAAGACGATGAAGGTAGGAAGGAGGGTGGAAATGGGGAGAGGGGAAAGTCCAAAAATGGAGAGCCTCGTCCAAAGACCAAAGAACCGGAACCGAGCCCCAATCCACCGCCAGGCCCTCATGACAAAAAAAGCCCTAGCCCTCCTCCAGGCCCCAGGCAGCCCTCCCCCCAACGTGGCGGCAAGCCGGATGATCCAAGCAGCTTCCGAGGCCTTCCACCCATGCCATCGCCCAGTTCCATCCCCCCTGACTCCATGGCTTACGAGAAGGTAGAAGTAATGGAGTCGGTGGAGAAGCTCTCACCTGACAAAAAAGTGAAGGGCTATGAAGAGACAACCACAGTGGTGGAGACCATGATCGAGAAGACCAGCAGAAAGAAACATGCCAATAGATCTTCTTGAAACCACTCAAACATTCTGCACGTTCTATGCCTCAGACCTGCTCCAGTTTTGCCTCCTGCCTGCTGTTGATGAGATTCTTAGTGCTGCGCTGTTAACCAATTGCCTTTGGCCTTTACTGTCAGGAAACTTGGGAAGCCAAAAATGAAACGCCCCATATCCCCCCTCAAAAAAGAAATTTGCTAAATGTGAGCCTTGACACAGAAAACCTTAACTGCCTGTTTTAATTGGATTCGAAGGCTCTATTCCAAAACCTAGTGAGCCTAGTAGACACCATCCTTACTGAAACACAACTTCTTAAGCGATTGATTTGGAATGTTCTACATAGAGCTACTTGCCAAGTGCACAGGGGAATGTCTGTTCAACAAATGGTTTCAAAAGAGTTTGGTGTTACCATGTAGCTAAGCTGACAAAGTACGGTCATACATTTACAATCATAAAAACAGAGAGCATACAAATGGTAAATTTTTAATTTTATATTTTATATTCAGCACTTTATCTTCCTTCATCTGCCATCTTGGATGGATATTCTTATTCTGGGATTGCCTTATGGGATTCTTGCAATGCTACCTTAGAAGTTTCCACATCTCTGTATCGTAGGAGGCAATGAACCAAAAGCTGCCTAACTTTTGGAACAGCCTTATCATCGGGAGTACACCTATGATGCCTTAAAATGCCGCCTAGCTAGGCAGTTTCCTAGGCTGTGGAATAGAGCCATACAGCTACCCCAATTAACATGTACAGTATCACCCTCTCTCGCCCTTCCCCTCAGGTTAAACCAAAGCAAATGTTTTACTTGCTACTATTTTGTTTAATTTAAGACACCAGCATTCCCCACCACAGTCTTGATGTGTAACTACGACTCAAATAAACATAAAACCCCCAAAAATCTCAATTTGTGTCGTCTGTGTGTTGTAATCTATAGTGGTTCAAGGTTTGTTTATTCGTCACATACTAAATTATACAGGGTATAATAAGAAGTGAAATGCAAATCAAGTCAGGTCTGCTCAGTGGACAGTGCAAAAATAAATAAAAGTTCAATAAAAGTAACACAACACAGGAGCATATATATATAAATATAAGTAAATATATAAGGACTTAATAAATAGTAATATGAACAGGGTGTGCAAGAGGAATGTGCAAACGGGTTGTACCGGGTATATACATGCTAAATACATGTAGCAGCAATACGGATGATGGTAAATGTAAATGTGTCTTGTAAGTGTTTATGAGACTGGGTTTGTGTTAAGGAGCCTGATGGCCTGAGGGAAGAAGCTCCTCCTCAGTCTCTCGGTTTTTGCCATCATGCTCCTGAAGCGCTTGCCAGGTGGCAGTAAACGGAAAAGATGGTTACCGGGGTGAGTTGAGTCTTTGATGATTTTAGCAGCTCTGCTTTTGCAGCGTTTGAGGTAGATGGCCTGCAGAGAGGGGAGAGCAGACCCTGAGATGCGCTCAGCTAAGCGCACGACTCTCTGCAGAGCTTTGCAGTCCTGATTGGAGACTTTTCCATACCACACTGAGATGCACTGAGTCATGCTTAATTTTTAAATTGCGAGGTATCGGAACAAAGCGAGGTGACCGATCCAGCAAGTGATTAGAGGAGAGAGATTGGTGGACATCACATTGGTGGACCAATTTAAGTGATTGCCAGCTTAAATCAGTTGCTTTTATAGTGTGCACATATACTCTAAACATCTGGGATTTTTTGTTATTTTTTTAACCCAAACAGTTGTGTGTGTGCTTGTGTGTGTTTGGGTAGTTTTGTGTAACACAGCTCCTGGGACAGGACAGTTGCAACAACCCAGCGGTTGTAAGAAGCATGTATATTTTGCATCCTCTTCAGGTGAGAGTAGTTTTAAATGTCGTCGACTGGCATTTCTTGGGTAAAATATAGGTGTGTGTCTGTTTTATTTAATCTATAAAAAAAAATATTTGCTGTAAATAATTTTATTTTATGGTAATTTGATGATGATTACTTTAATATCAATCAGTATCCACCAATTACAGAAGTAGTTTATTAACATGGAAATAAAACCTCCAAAACATGGCATGGATAACAAGCTTATCTATTTTCATTACATTTTTTTTATTTAAAGGGGATAAAGTAATTGACATTATCATTATTATACGTGCGTTTTCATGAAATATATGCATGCTACAGGTCAGCATAGCCGGTTTTTATTGGCGTGTGAGGAGGGTGAGGTGCCAGATCGGATTTTGGCTCTGGGTTCTGGTGTTGTACTCCACCAGTATTGGTAAGTTTAGGCAATCAGGTAGTGATTTCAATTAGGGGAAATAATTTGGCAGGTGGGAAAAAATTAGAACAACACTAGCAAAAATTAAGCCCTGACTATCTGTCACTCGTCTTACAATCAGTTCTTATTTTACAAACAACTGGATTTGGTCTCAGCCAGATGCCGTTATTTGTGTTTCTTACGTGTTTTCACCATGTCTGCATGGGTTTCCTCCAGGTGTTCTGGTTTCCCCACAGTCCAAAGACATGCACCATATGTACTGTAGGTGTGCGCGAGTGTGTCCTAGCACTGGGATTGCATGATTAGTGCATCCTCAGTGCTGGGTTGTGGCAGGAAGGCCATCCAGTATAAAGCATGCTAAATTAGTTATGCAGATTATTCCACTGTGGCGACCCCTGATGGAAGCAAGCCAAAAGAAAGAGAGAAATATTTAAAATGATGTTGACACTTACAAGAGATTAGCGTTCTAAGGAAAGCTGGGGTTCATGGTGGCTGCCATGCTGAATTAGACTTACTCTCGGTAACTCAGTAATCCCTCTACTTTAGACAGTGTCATTGATAACTTTGTATGGTGGAGCATCCACAACAATAGATGAACAAAACAAAAAAGACGATGTTTTGCTGGCACAAAAAGTTACAATTCAGCTTTTAAAATAATATGTAAAATAATAACTTTAAGTATCACTTAAGTATACTACTAACAGTCCCTTGAAGTTCAGTTAGTTCAACCATCAAGCAAAAAATTATAATCTTTCACTTTTCTGCATGAGTCAGTTGCAAAAGGAAACTCATTAATGTTTCATGAAACTGACCTTGTGGGATAAAGAAGTGACCTTTGTATACTTTTCTATGCAAGGTCTAAGGCAAAAAGGAAATACTGAAATATCACCTTCAGAATTCAGTAGACTCTTTTTTCTTTTTTGCCAGATATGTATTTGTTCATACCAATAAAAAAAAGATGGCTTTAAATTGAGATAAGCAAGGTACAACGTCAAGTCTTAAAATTCCTATAAACTAGTGCTGTCAAATGATTAATCGCGATTAATCGCATCCAAAATAAGTTTGTTTACATAACATATGTGTGTGTACTGTCTATATTTAATATGAATATATAAATGCACACACATGCATGTATATATTTAAGAAAATCAAGTTATGTCCGGAAACACTGACGATCGGAAACAAGCCAGTTACGATCTCAGGCGATCCATCAAAGCAGCCAAACGACAATACAAAAACAAAGTTGAAGAACATTTCAACAACAACAACCCAAGAAGCATGTGGCAGGGCATTAACAACATCACAGGCTTTAAAGGGAATAAACCAGCCACTGTGAACATTGCCGCCTCTCTACCGGACGAGCTCAACACTTGTTATGCTCGTTTCGAGGCTGATAACACCGCACACACAGAGAGCGCTCCCGCTCCCACGGCTGCTGCAGAACAGGTGAGTCCACTCGCGCTTTCTGTCACGGATGTAACCCGATCCTTCAAACGGGTGAACATCCGTAAAGCTGTTGGCCCGGATGGCATCCTAGGTCATGTGCTCAAAGCATGCACTTTCCAACTAGCCGGGGTTTTTACAGACATTTTCAATCTGTCCCTCTCTCTGTCTGTGGTTCCCTCATGCTTCAAAAAATCCACCATTGTGCCCATACCTAAGAAAAATAAAATCACATGCTTGAATGACTGGAGGCCCGTTGCTCTGAACCCCATCTTCAGCAAGTGTTTTGAGAAGCTCAAAGACAACATCTGCTCTGTGCTTCCTGCTTCACTGGACCCACTACAATTTCCATACCGCAGTAACCGTTCCACAGACGGCATGGACCGTTCCACATGACGGAACCCAGGATGCTATTACCTTCACCCTGCCCACTGCTCTCTCCCACCTGGAAAATAAGAACACCTATGTGAGGATGCTGTTCGTGGATTATAGTTCAGCATTTAACACCATAGTGCCTGCCACACTGGTTGCGAAGCTCCAGACTCTGGGACTGAACAGATCTCTGTGCAGCTGGATCCTGGACTTCCTGACAGACAGAAGTCAGGTGGTCAGAATGGGCAACAACACCTCATCTCCCCTGACCCTCAACACTGGTGCTTCGCAGGGCTGCGTCCTCAGCCCACTTCTGTACTCCCTGTACACACACGACTGTACAGCTACACACAGCTCCAATGTCATCTGCAAATTTGCCGACGACACAACGGTGATAGGCCTGATCACCGACAACGATGAGACGGCATACAGAGAGGAGGTGAGTACCCTGACTAAATGGTGCCAGGAGAACCACCTCTCACTCAACATCGACAAGACTAAGGAGCTGGTGGTGGATTACAGGAGACAGAGCAGAGAACACACACCCATCACCATCGACAAGACACCTGTGGAGCGGGTGAGCAGCTTTAAGTTCCTCGGTGTTCACATCACCGAGGATCTCACATGGTCTGCTCACACAGATGCAGTGCTGAAGAAGGCACATCAGCATCTCTTCTTCCTGAGACGGCTGAGGAAGTTTGGAACGAGCCCCAGAATCCTCAGATCCTTCTACACCTGCACTGTGGAGAGCATCCTGACCGGCTGCATCACCGCCTGGTATGGAAACAGCACCGCTGGCAACCGCAGGGCCCTGCAAAGGGTCGTGCGAACTGCCCGCTACATTGTTGGAGGTGAGCTTCCCTCCCTCCAGGACATCTACACCAGGCGGTGTACAAGGAAAGCTCGGAGGATTATCAAAGACTCCAGCCACCCGTCCCACAGACTGCTATCACTGCTGCCTTCAGGGAGACGTTTCCGCAGCATCCGATCCCGCACTAGCCGACTGAGGGACAGCTTTTTCCCTCAGGCTATCAGGCTAATGAACAGTCATAAATAACTCACCTACATCACACTCCCACTCACACAACATGCCATGCACTGCACTTTAACACAGTTCAACTGGACTACACGCATACACTGCACTAACACATCTGCTATCACTGGACACCATACAAAGCACATCCACGACATTGCATATGCATAATCTATTGCACCTTTGCACACTTATCTGTTGCACAACCTATCTGCTGTAAATGTATAATTTGTTGCAACTTCACATATTACTATGTATAGATGTGTACATAATGCAGACGTGTACATACGGTGTATAATGTGTATTGGTAAATAAGTATGTCTTTATATGTATATGTATATGTATATGTATGTGTATTTTGCACATTGTCTTCTGTACAGTCTGTAAATATGTACTGTCCATATGTAAATTGTTTAATTTTTTTTGCACTGTCTGGAGCACGCTCATAAGAATTTCACTCACCAAGGCACTTGTGCTGTGGTGATGTGACAATAAAAGTGATTTGATTTGATTTGAAGAAAATCAAGTTATATTTATATTTTAAATATGTTTATATATAATATAAATTATATCAATATAAATATATACACGTAAATATAAAAAAAATATATATATATACAGTATGTGTATGTATTTATATATACATAATAAATATACACAGTACGCACAGATATAGTATGTAAACACATACTTGTAATTTGGATGTGATTAATCGCGATTAATGTGATAGCACTACTATAAACACACCTGAAACTACAAAAGTTAACACAGCAAGTTGCTACATTGATTGGCAACCAAAACAGCCCAGAGTAAAGATAATGAAATGTATGACTTAGGAGAGGAATTATGTAATTATTTATGTGTAACTAATGTACTTATAATTCTGATTGGATGAGCTGTGTTCAAAACGGTAAAATTGCTAGCTAGCTGCTAAGCTTCTTGGGAATTGTTTTGCTATAATAAATCAATTTACGGTTACCAAGTTAGACATTCAATCACTGAACCCATCACCCAACCCACTGGGAAATTACTGTCTTAATCACTCATGTGCTTTAACAAACAGCTAAATAGATTTATTATATATATAGACAATGCTATGAAATATGCTTTGTTTGGCCATAAGCAGTAGAATGATGTACATTTCATCTCTTCATAAAATTAAATAAAATATTCTCACAAAAAAGAAAAACAAAGAAATATCACCGCTCTGTTTGCAAGATATAGCACTTTAAAGGAGAGACACACAAAATGATTTACAGTCACAAACTGTAGGTTGCAGCAGGGTAAGCAAGAACATCATAAAGTATTGATATATTTGGTTTATATACATTTCTGTAAAGAGTAAAAAAGGAACATCGAAAGTAAGATATTTTCTCGCTGGGACATAGAGCGGTGCGCAAAAACTCATTTGGACACTCAAGTCACACATGGTCATTTAAAATAAAAATATATACAAATGATGCTAGAGGTATTCTCATATCTAATTTTCTGAGGCACTGCTGCGATGTCTTTACCAGCTACTGTCCAGATGACTTTTAGTATATGTATGAACTGTATTGAAACCTGACAAAGGACTTTTAGTGAAGTGTTTGCTTATAAACTGTGCTTGTGCTGTCTTGCATTAATGTAAATGCCACTTGCTTTGATATTTAGCACAATGATGTTCAAATGTTTCCAAGCGCATCTTAAGTGTCGAAATGGTTTCCGCGGCCGCTGTATCATTCAGAGAATACACTCACGTCAGACATTCATCAAATAATCACAAGAAAAAAGAGAAAGCCGAGAGAGAATGGGCTAGGAATATACGCTAATACAGAGAGGATATTATCATGCACGTGGCTAGTTACTTTTATTTAAAAGGCTTGTCAAGCTTCTCTCCACAGCTTCGTCTAATTCCTCCTCAAGCTCTTCTTTTTTGGACATGGCCAGTTTGGACTGGTAGTCCCGCACCACTTGGTCTATGTAAGGGGCACTTTGTGTTCCGTGCAGCATGAGGGTCCACTCCTTCAGCGCGCCGCTTTGCGGGGCTTCACCCTGAAAACCCACCTCCAGCAGCCAGGTTCCTCGAGGGTCCTCGCCCCACGTGTGGCTAGTCATGAAGGGCCACTTGTCGAAGCCCACCTTGGCGTCGTCATCCCGGGGTCGCCGGCTCAGCAGGATAGACTTGGTCCCCATCGGTGAAGTCATGTTGATGTTGAGGTCTCCGCGGCGGCTGGCGTTGACAGTGATGACGGCCTGCACATGCTCCAGATAGCGCACAAAGTTGTCTTTGCCGTGGCAGGCATCGGTCGGGATGCTCAGCACCAGTTTGCTGCCCGACTGTATTTTGCTGCACAAAGAAAGAGAGCGAGATATTTAAAAACTTGCATGTAATACTGCTGAAAAAAAAAGTGTAAGCTGCAACCGATGATGTCTAACTGGCTCATATGTGACCCTGGAGCACAAAACCAGTCAAAAGTAGCATGGGTACGGTGGCCGAGAGGGCTCAACGTGCTGCCAATTAAGCAAACAATTTCATCAATTTGATAACACACACGCTGCAAATGCTCACAACACAAATAAAGAAACGCACTGCAAAGAAAATTATTTATTTGCACTTGCTGTCAAAACTGATGAAGATGTTTTTTTGATTTACTGGTGCTTTTTCTATTTGCACGTGTTTTCTGAAGTTGCAGCACGTTGAGTTCTCTCGGCCACCATACATGGGTATATTTGTAGAAATAGCCAACAATATGTATGGGTCAAAATTATTCCTTTTTTCTTTTATGCCAAAAATCATTAGGATATTAAGTAAAAATCATGTTCCATGAAGATATTTTGAAAATGTACTACCGTAAATATATAACATTTTCATTTTTGATTAGTAATATGCGTTGCTAAGTACTTCATTTGGACAGTTTTTTTTCTTAATATTTAGATTTTTTTGCACCCTCAGATTCCAGATTTGCAAATAGTTGTATCTCGGCCAAATATTGTCATATCATAACAAACCATACATCAATGGAAAGCTATTTATTCTGTTAGATTCTTACGAATCTAACATTTTTAAAAGAATGGACCCGTATACCTGGTTTTGTGGTCCAGGTCACATAGACAAAAGATGACATTTTAGCAGGTGCACTTTATGTTAATGCTAAACATCCACGGATGAGCCTCAGGCGAGCTCTAGGCATCTCAAACCAGACAAGTGTCATGTTCTTCCATAACCACCTCTCTCGAGCAATGGAGATATAGCCTATATAACATCCTGATCTTTGGGAAAAATGCCTGCAGAATATTTTTTTACATTTTTTTTGTAGGAATCAGCCATCATTCACAAACGTCACCATTTCAATACGTATGTTATGTTTTATTTAATATATAAAAAAAGATCTAGTTTTGATTTGATGTTTTCAGCTATAAGTAAGAGTGCAGCACTCTCAGCACTCAATGAAATGTGAAACGGACATATTTCAGAGTGTAAATGGATATTTACTGAGTAAACACGTGGGATAGGACTTGTTTGTATCATACAGAAATAAGGAGGGTTTAACCAGGAGAGGACATATGTTGCAAAGCACACTGTTTACATAAAATAATATATAAACAATAACACAAGAAACATGCATTGCCTTGTGAGACAGAAGTATGTTTACTTGTACTGAATGTGCACTTATAGTACATTTTAATATGCTTTAGTTGCAGATGTATCCCCCCGGGTCCGCACCATCACACCGAGCGGGTCTCGAACCCAGGATGCCGGCGCGGGAGGTGGGCGCTCTACCAAGGAGGCTGAAGGCTACAGCCTCTAACGTGAGCCGCTAGAGCGCCTCTTTTTGAGGTCAGGGGAGTGAGGTTTTCACACAGCCCTTACTGTCATACATCCGTTACACTCACCCCCCTAAACCTCACTCCCGTGCGGGTCACGGCACCAATGTCACACCCCAGGGCCACTCCATCACACCGAGCGGGTCTCGAACCCAGGATGCCGGCGCGGGAGGCGGGCACTCTACCAAGGAGGCTAAAGGCTACAGCCTTTACACACAGCCCTTACTGGCATACATCCGTTACACAGATAATATTAAACAAAAGGCCACTTAAATGAACGTCATGTTTCTTGTAATAATGTCAAATTAAAGATTTACTTTAAGTACTTTTAATTACAATTTTGATAGTACATTTAGAATTAATATGGTTGACTGCATTATGCGTTTCATTGCCCTCCTATATTTGTTATATTTAATATTTTGTTATATTTTTTGTATTTATTTATAGTATAGGTCAAATGTATATTAATATAACGTGTAAAATTATCTTTATTTTCTTTTTTAATGCTGCAAATCGTATTGTAACAGAATTTCGATGTATAAACATGCAATGACAATAAAGACCTAACATAAACTTAATCACTAATGGACAATTATACTGTAAATATTCTTATAAAATGTAATTTCTGTTGAAACTTATATCATGTATTTAAATATATTTTAATTTATCATAAATGCTCATCAGTGCATTTCAAAAACAATAGAGGTGATTGTTTGTGTAATCATAAACATGTACTAAAGTCCTAAGTGGGTCAAAAAAGCACTAATAGCATTTAATATACATTTAAACTACAATACATTCTCATTTAATTGTAAATAGCATGCAGTTCATACTTGAATATTATTTCTGTAGCAAACACTCTTTATATAAGGATACTAAAGTGTACCTTTTCACAAGGGTTACTAAAGATATGGAGTCCATTAATATTTCACACTGATTTTAAACCCTTCTGGAGACTATGTGTCTATGTGAGCTCGACTATTAGATGAGATGAATCTGTTCCTAGTGACATTTACAGAGTTCATATTAATTCAGCGACATTAGCTAATAAACCGGGATGAATATGAAGAGCTCTCGGACCATAATGTTCAGGCGTCAGGCTCAGAAAAATGTGCTTCACTACAACTACAGAAATGTCAAATAAATAATTACCATGTGTGCAAAAGCTGGAGCTTCAATGCAAAGCTTGCTTTTTCATTTCAGAAACAACCCTACACTTCTGCCATTTCAAAACAAGCAGCAAAACTGGGCCACGGGGGGTAACAAAATGATTACATGTTCCTCTCTTTTCAATGGTGCACCATCCGGCTGCCAACAATTGCTTTGAGCAGATGATGGGTTTTTTCCCCTCCGTAAAGCTGCTTTGTTGTGGCTGCTGACGGTCTGTTTTGTGCTGCTGTGGTGATAACGGCGCAGGACTGGAGCGAGCGAGTGTAAAGTGGATGTAATGACATTATCAGAGGCAGGTTTCCCAGCCTGGTCCATTACGCGCTCAGATTAGTGGGTGTGTTTGTGTGAGCCTCAGTCTTTGAGAGGCTAGTGTTTCCCGGGAAACTAGTTGATAGAAATATCCAAAGGATACACAAGAGGACACAAGGGTGGATGTGATGAGGACAACAGTTCGCCGTGCGAAACGTGGAAGAAAACGTAAGATCTGTTGGCCTACTTAGCACAAAAATGTCAAAAGCACAGATGTTAAGCAGGCTTTTAGCAAAATCAAAAACATTACTGGAACTCAATTCTAAAATTTTTGCTTGCAATTCTGAGTTCATAACTCACAATTATGACATTTTTCTTGCAATTCTGAGTTCATATCTCACAATTCTGACATTTTTCTCACAATTCTGAGTTCATAACTCACAATTCTGACATTTTTCATGCAATTCTGAGTTCATAACTCACAATTCTGACATTTTTCATGCAATTATGAGTTCATAACTCACAATTCTGACATTTTTCTCACAATTCTGAGTTCATAACTCACAATTCTGACATTTTTCATGCAATTCTGAGTTCATAACTCACAATTCTGACATTTTTCTCACAATTCTGAGTTCATAACTCACAATTCTGACATTTTTCATGCAATTCTGAGTTCATAACTCACAATTCTGACATTTTTCTTGCAATTCTGAGTTCATATCTCACAATTCTAAAAATGTTCTTGCAATTCTCAAGGTTCTAGGTTCAAGGTTCTTTATTATTTGCCACATACACAATCATACAGGTTATAATCAGTAGTGAAATGTAAGTCAGGACAGGTCCGCTCAATGGAAAGTGCAATTTTTTTTTATAAAAATAATAAAATAAAAAACAATAAAACAATGAAACATAACAAAAGAGAATATATATATAAATATAGGTGAGAATGAAAATAGGAACAAATAATAAAATAAAATAAGGAGTAAGATATGCAATGAGATAAAATGTGCAATACAGTATACTGTGGATTAATAAATATTAATAAAAAACACGGATGTGCAAGAGAATGTGCAAATTGTTTGTACCGGGTATGTACACATAGCAGCAATGTGGATGATGGAGAATAATGGATGTGTTTACAGTTTATTAATTTACAGTTAATAATACAGTTTATTAATTTACAGTTTATTATTATTCTGAGTTCATATCTCACAATTCTAAATTTGTTCTTGCAATTCTGAGTTCACAACTCAATTCTGACATTTGTCTTGCAATTCTGAGTTCATATCTAACAAATCTGACATTTTTCTTGCAATTCTGAGTTCATAACTCACAAATCTGAAATTTTTCTTGCAATTCTGAGTTCATAACTCACAAATCTGACATTTGTCTTGCAATTCTGAGTTCATATTGCACTATTCTGACATTTTTCTTGCAATTCTGAGTTCATAACTCACAAATCTGACATTTTTCTTGCAATTCTGAGTTCATATCTAACAAATCTGACATTTTTCATGCAATTCGAAGAAAAGTCTAAATTTCCTTTCTTTTTTTGTGGCAGGAACAGAACTGCAAAATGTAAACTCAGAGTTATGAGATTCAATTTTTTTTATCACAATTCCGGGTTTATCTAAAAAAAAAATATCTCAATTATGACCTTCTCAAAATTCTGTTTTGCATTTCGCAACTAACTTATTTATTTGGTAACACTTTATTTTGACGGTCCCTTTTGAGCATTCTGTTGACAATTAGTAACTTCATGTCACCTAACTCTCATTAGTATATTAGTAGACTGTCTGATTAATAATAGCTAACTCTTTATTGTGATGGTGTCCCAACAGATTCTGACTATAACCCTATAACCTTAACCCTACCTAATACTCTAAAGAGAGTCAGTAGATATGTAAATGCTTATGATGGTGTTAAACGGACCATCACAATAAAGTGAACCCATTATATTTTATCCTATGGCCTCCATAGCGATAGGTGCTATTTATAAATGTAAGATGAATACATTTTATTCAGAAAACCATTGTGTGTTAATTCATAATTTATGTGATTTACAACAGATTTATGCAACGTTACGTTTATTATCTGTAAAAATGTATGAAGACAAAACACAAAACACAGAACATTGAGGTCTATGAAGCTAAGGAAAAATATGAATAGTGTGTGGGTACCAAATCTGGATTGATTTATGAAAATTAGAGTACCTGAACTGCAGTGACCTGATATTATGCAAATGTGATTAATAGCTTCGTTTATAACACATCAGTGAACAGGGAACTCTGAGAGACAGACTGAGCCATGAAACCAGCGAGAGTTATACTGAAATTCATGAATGCTGTTATTGATAGAAAATAAGGAGGAACATGAGCTCATGCTTTCATTTAATTACGGTTCGGGACAAAAGGTGGGCCATTGGGTGTTATTTGCCACATGTGATTAGCTTGTTTTTTTTCAGTATAGCTTTGTGTGAGCTCTGCAACAAAACAACAGTTCACATCTATCTAAAATGATTTAAGAAGTGCTTGCGATTGACCAGAGCATGTCTGTAAAAGTCTGACAGGTACACTTCCATTCAAAGGTTTGGATCAGTAAGATATTTAATGGAGCTGTATTTATTTGATCAAAAACAAAGAAGAAACTATAATATTGTGAAATATTATTTCAATTTCTAATGTTGTTTATATAAATATATATATTCAAATGTAATTTATTTCTGTGATGCGCAGCTGAATTTTCTGCATCATTACTCTAGCCTTAAGTGTCACATGATCTTCAGAAATCATAATAATATGTAGATTTATCATCAATGCTGGAGACTAGTATAGTTTTTAGTACCTGTGATACAATTTTCAGGATTCTTTGAAGAATGAGAAGTTAAAAAGAAAGAAGAAAGAAGTCTTTACTATCACTTTTTTATCCATCCTTACACATCCTTGCTGAATAAAAGTATTAATTACTTTCAAAAAAAGAAAGAAAGAAAGAAAGAAAGAACGGTAGTGTATATTGCAAAACAAGACATCTATATGAATAAACACTGTTCTTTTTAACGTTTTATTTTTCAAAGAATCCTGAAAAAGTATCACATGTATTAAAAGCTATGAAGCAGCACAACAGTCTCCAGCATTGATGATAAATCAGCATATTATTATGGTTTCTGAAGATCATGTGACACTGAAGACTGGAGTAGTGATGCTGAAAATTACATTTGAAAATATATATATAAAAAAACAATATTAGAAATTGAAATAATATTTCACAATATTATAGTTTTTTTTAATCAAATAAATACAGCCTCGATGAGCAGAAGAAACTTCATAAAAAATACAAATCTGCCTGATCTCAAACTTTTGAATGGCAGAGAATATATAAAAAGCATTTTGTTTTAGCTTTTAGAGTTAAAGTACTGGAAAGTCATCGAGGAGGTCCAGAAACGATCTTGTAGTGTATCACATGTAGATGAGAAGGTTGGCTGACTCCTGCAACGGCTCAGACAGTCACAGATTCAGGGAAATCCTGTGGAACAGTTAAACCCTGATGTTTTCTGATGACAATGACAATGTTCTGGAGTTAGTTTCATGTGCGTGTGGAAGCATATGGCAAGCCGGTTTGACTGTATTCATTCTCAGGATATGAATTATTGATATCAACTATTCAATTCTTACTAGTAAAAATTGTCATTCTTGATATCAATAATTAGATTCATACTAGTAGCAAAAACTATTTTTGATATTTACATTTACCTTTATGCATTTAGCAGACAAAAGCAACTTACAGTGCATTCAGTTTATACATTTATAGTCAGTACATGTGTTCCCTGGGAATCGAACCCACAACCTTTGAGCTGCTAACACAATGCTCTACCACTGAGCCACAGGAACAATTCAGCAATTACATTTTCACTTGTAACAATGTTAATTCCTGATATGTACAATTCAATTTTCTCTAGTTAAAATGCTAATTCTTGATATCAATAATTAAATTGTTGATATCTGTAATTGTATTTTCACTAATTATACGTCACCATAGACTGCCATTCAAAATCACTTGATGATATCAATAATTACATTGCTTATATCACCAATATAACTATTGATATCACCAATTTAGTTCTTGATATCAACAATGTAACTGTCACTAGTGACAATGTTCATTTCTGATATCTGAAAATGTATTTCTGATATCAACAATTGGGAGGGTAATTTAATTGTTGATATCAAGAATAGGCATTTTTACTAGTAATAATTGTATTTCTGAAATTTGAAATTGGAATTTCAACTAGTAAGAGATGAATTATTGGTATCAACAATTGATTTTGAATGGCAGTTTATGGTGACATTTACCTAGTGAAAATACAATTACAGATTTCAACAATAGCCATTGTTACTAGTATAAATCTAATTCCTGATATCAAGAATGAACATTTTAACTAGTAAAAATTGAATCGTTGATATCAAGAATCCATATCCTGAGAATGAATTAGTCAAAACGGCTTGCCATAGGAAGCATTCATTAGTCTCATCTCACACACTTCTCTCACATCTCTCCAGCGCCGCTGCTTAATTACTGTTCTTGAATTGTGCCTCGCCAGAACTCCCACCAACCCCGTGTGAGGTTTGATACGAGGGATGACACTGTCGATGGAGGTTTTGACAAAGACACACACACACACACACACACACACTCAGTGTAATTGCGGCTGTTGTCATAGCATGCAGTGCCCAGCAGTAAGTGGGAGAGCACTAATTATAGCAGATGTGAGAACGAGCGGCCGAGAGCAGCAGAGTGTGGAGAGTCAGGAGGGCGACACATGCAATATGCCTTCACACAGAGCACAGAGGGGGTCAGAGAGGACGAATAACACCACAATCACACACAGGTAATGCATATCAACACAGAGGGGAAATAATATTTAACACCAGAGTCAATTCAGACATCAAAGCTGTATTACTTTTCACCTCTGTTTTGATATGCATCATGTGCGTATGATGGCTGTAGCATGTGTTTTAGGCACTCCAGGGCCTTTCAAACTGAGTGTGATTTAGTGATATGAATGTACGATGCACTGACGTTCTTGCATCAAAACTATAAATCTCATTCACACCGGGAGCGATAAATCGCGTGCAACAAAGCACGATTTTTATTTCACCAGCATGTCAATTATGGTCCCACTTTATATTAAGTGGCCTTAACTACTATGTACTTACATGTAAATGCATAATTTGATAAAATGCACATTGTACCTATATAAAAAAATAATACCTGCATATAATTACATCAGGTAATTAATTTCTATAATTGCATTTGTAATTACACTGTTGGGCCATCCCTTACACCTTAACCCACCCTTAAACCTACCCATACCACTTAACCTGTCCCTAACCTACCCGTATCCCACCTCGATAGCAGCGGAAGTGCTTTGCAATGCAGGGCCCACTTTATATTAGGTGGCCTTAACTACTATGTAGGCTACTTACATAAAAAATAAGTACAATGTGCTTATTGTATTGCAGAACATTTTTGCTGCTATCGAGGTGGGATACGGGTAGGTTAGGGACAGGTTAAGTGGTATGGGTAGGTTTAAGGGTGGGTTAAGGTGTAAGAGATAAGTCAACAGTGTAATTATAAATGTAATTACAGAAATTAATTACAGATGTAAGTACATATAGGTATTTTTTAAAATATAAGTACAATGAAAAGACATGTATGTACACAATAAGTGCATTGTATCAAACGATTAATTTAAATGTAAGTACATAGTAGTTAAGGCCACCTAATATAAAGTTGGACTGCAAAACAATATGAGCACATTAAGTACATTGTACTTTTTTATGTAAGTACATAGTAGTTAAGGCCACTTAATATAAACCGATTTGAACTTTAGACCACTTTGCTGTTGCACAAATGAGCGAGATTGGTGGCGCTATAGCACAGAAATCAGTTTTCAAAACCAGTGTAAACACAGATGAAAACTATTATATAATGTATGTTATTATATTAGAAACACCATTCAACAATAATTGAGAAAATTAGAATTAAAGTTAGATTATTCCATCAAACTTAACATGAAATTGCTGAAATAGAAAGACTGAAATAGTATTTTCTTGTTAAACGTATTCCGACAATAGTTTTTAGTTGTTTTTTAAAACTTAAACAAATCATTTTTGTACAGATTAGGATGATACTGATTACCAGGCAATGCCACAAATAGTATCTAAAATGTACATGTATGACCTCACAATGAATATGGCCAACAGGATATGATGTCACAGTTCTTATTTTTTGAATATTTAATGCATAACTTTCCCTGCAAACCATCAGGCACAGTGTTTTGTGTTCATTTGAGCTCAACCCTTGATTGATCGAACATCCTTGCGCTTTGAGGGCTTACAAGTCAGAATTCACTAATGTTTGTCTCCATGAACGCGTTTTAAAATGTAATTACTTGCTCTGACTTTGTGACCTTGTGATGGTTTTTCTTTTCAGTTGATGTCACAAGTACCTTTTATTTTTGACTTCATTCTTGACTCGATGAACGGCAACTGCATACAGTAAGTATTTCTGCTAAAAATAAAAATAAAACTCTTCCCTGTCATGTAACTGCTGGTCAAAAATAATTCAACTATATCAAAATATAATACAGCGTATACTTCATTAGCCACAGTAAACTTAACATTTTAGCATATTATATTCAAACCATAAACTTGTAGTAATTCCAGAAGCTTTAAATACCCTTAATGTGAAAGTTGATCATGTTGCTTTGTCCTGTTGTGTAAAACTTCCTCAAGATTTAATTTTGTGCTTAATATTCTCACAATTTCTATATAATGCGCTGCACTGGAAGTTGCGGTGGCCACTTAAGCGAATGCAAAAACAAGTTAATTTCTAATGGACCTAACGATCCATTACTGATCCGTTGCCAACATCCTGTTCAAATGGAAATATTACTGTTGGACTGCTGCAGTGAAATGGTTGCAGCAGTGTTACTGTACGGTCGCAGTGTTTGTTTTTCTGTACTCACTGTATCTCCTGCACGGATCCAGCCACACAGTGGAATCGTTCCGGGACGGTCTTCCACTCCCGGGCCAGTTTGACCATTCCTCCGGCATCCAGCACGCCGTATCCGAACAGATGGTTGAACTCCAGGCCCACCCCATTCCTCCTCCACTGGTGCACCTCGTCATGCAGCTTGTTCCTCTTAGAGGTGAGGACCGTCAGGTGCTGCAGGTCCCTCCACGTCAGTTTCGGACTGCAGGCAAACATAATGAAGCAAATAAAGTAAGCCTAGGAAAGAAAATCACTCCGGTTTCATTCAAGCCTCCTTCAAGCTCCCAATCCTAATTGTTATCATATACATTCAATATAAAATGTGCTCTATTTAGTGAATGACTTCCTGCAAAGAGCACATAGCAATGGAACAACAAAACCCTTACAGTTGCATATAGTTTCTCAAGAGCGCTCGACTCAAGATGAAGAGCAATTAGCACAGAGCGCTAGAGGAAGCGGATGCTGACTGTGTACCGTGTTCTTTGACCATACTCTGACCATTAATCCTAGAGATAAGACAGTAAGAATAAACCCATATACGAGGCACGGTTTATTAATACACAGCTCTCTGGAATACTGGAACCCTTACGATTGAAGGAAAATGGCTTCAGTATTGCTTTTATGGTGAACTCTGATACATGGACAGAAGTTCAGCCGACTCAAGTTAAATCAAGACAACTAAAACTAAGAGCGAGAAGAGCTGGATCAAGCTGTGATCAGCTCGTTTCCTTCATAAAGTCTGATCAAAAAAGAAACAAAAAATGGAAGGCGGGGACTGAATTCTGTGCATCGGCTGTTGATTGGATGTTGAGATGTGGGTGTGGCTCTCAAAAACAGAGGCGGAGTTTAAAAGCACTAAATGATTGGAGAAGGTTACGTGTCATTAAAGAGAAGTCTGTCATTTCTGGAAAATCCAGTTATGACATTTTATCATATGAAAAGAAAAATTAACCATTTGATTTCTGTGTAGTAATGGATTATTTTGTTGGTAAGTAACTGTGTACTTGAGTACTTTAAACTCAGAGCCATACCAGGGCTGGACTGGTCATCTGGCAATCATGAAGGGACAGCTGCACATTGAGTTGTGTTGTATTGTATTGCATCAACCCTGAAAATATTGGTAAGTATTGCAAAGTCAATATACAGGCCAGAGGCAGGACACAAGAATAGACGCGCTAGCAGAGAAAGCACAGAAAGCTCACTTATCACGATGCTTTGCACATTCAAAGAAAACCGGAACTGACTGTCTTCAGAAAAGTTTTGTTGGCATTTTCTTTTCATCTTACCTCCATATAATGCATATTAATGTAGTGTTAATAAGCGTTCCTCTGCTTTGTTTACAGTGATGACCAAGGAAACGCTGTATTGTGATTGTTGCATAAGTGCCACCTACTGGCAAAGGGTGTATTTGCATTTTAGCATACTTTGACTATTTTGAAATGATACAATATAATTTTAATTAAAAGGAAATGCTCATGCATCTTTTTTTGGATTTTGATAAAAAATGCTGGCCTCTAATTTTAAATGGCTGCAAATCTTGTTCATGTACTCTTTACTTCGGTCTTGTCTTTTAGTCAAAGAAAACACATTTTCAGTTGGTGTCAGACTTGGTCTGGTATACACACGTTTAAATATGACCGGGCCACTTCTGATCATAGTGGGCCACTTGGACCGAATACGTCAGGGCTGATTTTTTGTCCCAGTCCAGCCCTGAGTCATACTGCACTACACTCCTCTGAGTACTGCTGACATATACAAACACATGCAAATAAGCTGTGTATTTACATCTGGCTGAACAAAGAGGGCTGCTCTCTCGCCACCTACATCATTATTTAGTACTGAGCAAACACAAAGACTTTACACAGGGAAGGCCGTGTCAACAGTTATTAACAACAGTCCTGACACCATACTGAAATGTGTGAACGGAGGCAGAAATGATGTGCCAAAACGGTCTTTTCCCCACCAGTCGCTCCTTATAAAGCTTTCTCAATCAAGTGCACTGAACACGGTTGCTGTTGAAATCAGTCTGTTCCTCCACCTCGAGATCATGCTCTTCTGACTGTGTGACTGCCGTCTTCATTTGTACTTGTAAATTGTTCCTAATCTCAGTCTGTGTTTTGCTCAAGCCCTAATTTAGGGCTTGTATCTAATTAGGATCTACCTCGTTTTTGCATTTTGCCTTGAGTTAAAAAGTCTGTTTTCTTTCTCTGTTTGGTCTTATGGTCACTGTGAGTTGAAACTGGTATTACATTATTACATTAGGCGTATTGATTTGGTAGTGATGCATAACATGTACATGGACTTATCCATCAACATTTTAGTTTCAAACTTGTATTAATTTATAAAACTGATAATACAATGGAGAGTGTGTAGGGAAATTTCTGTGACTTGCATTTGCTGTCATGCTTGTATTTAAATAACAATGCAAATCAATAAAAATCTGATAATTTTGCCAATCAATGCACTACTCCCGGCTTCAGAAAACTGCATCCCTGCATAGACTTGTTAAGAAACCACGTGGCAAGTGCTAATGTTGGTGTGTGTTTAAGTGGCACATTTGATAATAAACTAATAATAATAAGAAAACAATTCAAAATGACCCCTTTAAAAGAAACAGTCATAGCTAGTGATGTCAAAATTAACACGTTAATTCAGGCAATTATTTTTTCTAGTTTAACAGCGTTAAAATTGTTAACGCAGGAGCAGAGCTAAAATTGGCCAACCCACTCATAACTGCTGCTTGGTTGTTGTTTTTTTCTTGGTGAGAATTGTTTATTTAGATGCAGAACGTCTTTAAGAGCACATAAAACAAGAGACATTTCAGACATGCTTTCCACTTCGCCTCAGCGACAGATGCAATGTGCGATTCATTAGTTAGTTTTTTAATCGATTGACAGCACTAGTCATAACCCTTTGTAGTTGATTTCAGTCAGTGTGGTTCTTCTTGACATGAAATATCGAGTCTTGAGCTTCACACTCTTCTAATGAGTCTAAAGTGCCAGATGCAGCCAAATATGATTTGTTTTCTGGCATTCAGAGAGACATGGGTAATTGTTGGCTTGAACCAAAAGTGACTTTTAATTTCCTTTTGATGAGCTGATCAGCAACATACTCGCCAATTTGATTCCTCATCAACGGCTGAAAGTATGTGGATATGAAGCGTCTCACCCGAGGGTCTCTAAATGAACAGTGATAGCCTCCTTTCCTCCAGCAGGGTAACGCTGCTGCTGCCAGAGCACAATCTCAGCCCTGATTCACACATTTATCATGCTGCTCCAGCTACTTTTCTCTGTCCAGGTACTTATTTACTGACCGTGATAGACTGGCCATCTGTTCAGGGAGTTTAGAGGATGAATGGATGGCTGAATGATACAACAAAAGCGGCTTATTAAGGAATAAAGATGCTAAATGAAATGACTTCGGATGGAATATAAGTATTCAAATCGAGTTGTAAGACTGATAAG
Source organism: Oxygymnocypris stewartii (assembly GCA_003573665.1). NCBI lineage: Eukaryota > Metazoa > Chordata > Actinopteri > Cypriniformes > Cyprinidae > Oxygymnocypris > Oxygymnocypris stewartii. Next base: position 97,447 of record QVTF01015388.1, read on the forward strand.
AAAAGGAGCGTGAAGCAGGGTGTTTATTTGTTGGCAGGTCATGCGGTAACATCATCATTCAACTCTCGAATCGCCGGGAACGCAGCTTTGGCTCCGGCATCAGCACGGTTTCCGTGTTAAAGGGTATCAATCATACATGAGGGAGGTTTGAGAGCAGTGACACAATCCTCGTCAGCAGTAATCTACGATCTCAGCTGCCGTCTGCCAGCAACGCTGCCTTATTGTTTCATAAATCATTGAAAGAGGCTCGCTACTCATCAGAGCTGTGCGCTGGAAAGTAAAAGTGTACATACTTGGCCTCCAACGCCAGGGCGAACACGCCAGCGGCCTCAGGGGCGGCTGCAGATGTGCCTGAATGACGCAGTGTGCAGTTTCCATACAGATCCGTGGTGGCCTGGAGACAGACGCAGATAAAGAGAAAGCCTAATTAAACATTAGAGCCAATGATATTCTGATTACACTTCAGCAAACAGCAGGTGAAAAAAGCTTTTGTGATTCTAATTCTGTTTTGAACTGACTAGCAAACAGGACGCGGAATTCTGGGTTAAATTTAAAATGCAAGAATGAATGAAATTCTAAGAGATTAGTTGCTGTTCCACGAAATTCTAATTAGATTGAATAATAATTTAATTTTACATATATATTGTCCATGATCATTTTATCATACACAGAGCATATGGGTTATTTCCAAAAACATTGGATCAATGTATGAACTATATAGAAAGTTGTGAGCAATTTCAAATGTTTTTAATTCTAATAAATTAATATATTTTTTCAATAGTGGAATGACATCAAGGAGTCAAACAAACATGAAGCAACATACACAATAGTAATCAGTTTAATAATAGTAATCAGTTTTTCTACCTTAAAATGTTTCATTTAATTCAATGTGACTTTTGCTTTATCTTTGTGATTGTTCAGTTTACTAGACACTTCTGTGTGAAAACATTTTCACCTAGTGTACAAGGCGGAAACAGCGGAATCAAAATGTTGTTGTTGTGTTGGACCAATGAAATCCCGCTGTTGTGTGACTGTTGAATTTGTTTAAATGCAATACAAGTAAATGTCCCTTCCTGTCCTGTTTGTTGTGGCCCTTTCATATTCCAGCTCATCCGTGGAATGGAAGTCAATTCTTAAATTATGAACTATATTGATCATTAACAGAACTTGTAATGAAGCACTTGGTTCGGTTGCACAGTGAGGAAAACCCTACAAAATCCCACAGCTGTGTTCGTCACAACACTTGGAGGTAATGTAGACTTTGGAGTTACCTGGCATTTCATGATCTATCAAAGGCAGGAGATGAAAGACACATCCACATTTACCCTCCGGAGATGGGCGTTTGTACTTGTGACCAATTTTAACTGATGTAAGCAAACCTCACTAAAAGCAATGAGATGAAAGCCAAAAAATGAATTATTTAGTGCTTTGTTTTATTTGACGTAGGCCTAATTTGTGTGACTATATTTGAATGAATATCACTGTGAAAAATCTTGTGTATGTTTTTTCCAAAGGCTGTCACAGGTATCATGTTAACGATGAAGAAAAATGCAGTCTAACACATACAGTATTATCCTATTTTCTGTCTTTAAAGAAATCGTTCATCCAAAAATGAAAATGCTTTTATAAATTATTCACTTTCATGTTGTTCTAAACTGCTATATTTTGAATTGTAGATATTATGAAAAGTATTTATACTCTCTCAAATCCCAAATATGGAGTTAAGATAAAAACTGTGTCTTCTAAAGTTTTGTGTGACGAATTGATCAAAACATACGTTTATTATTTACCGATAATCTTCCCCTTTTGAATTTAAAAGTTTCAAGTGTGTTCCTGAAGTGTGTTCCTTTAAGTGTGTTCCTGTGTGGCTCAGTGGTAGAGCATTGCGTCAGCTGCGCAAAAGGTTGTGGGTTCGATTCCCAGGGAACACATGTACTAATGAAAGAAAAATGTATAACCTGAATGCAATTGTAAGTCGCTTTGGATAAAAGCGTCTGCTAAATATAAAAGTTTAATCAGTTTTAATCATTTGCCATTTCTTTTAGTTTAATTTCTGGCGGCTCACAACACCACCCCGAAGCAGCCCTGATCACCCTGAGAGAATCCAGACAGACAAGAGTCCTCTGACAGACTAACCACAGTCTTCATCTCAGACGCTTTCTTTGAGTCTGGAGATACGCTCTGATTAACTTCCTAGCTGAATGCATCTGAGAGCCATTGTTCAGACACAAAATGGATGAAACGATTAACTCCCTGTCATTTTATCACTGTCATACTCTGTCTTATCACGCTGCGGAAAAAAGGGATTGTCTTTCAAAAGCATGTTTTAAAGCATCTATGACTTTGGCGCACCAAATTAAATATTGCTGTATAATTTCCAGACTCAATAGCACACAACTGCAACCGTCCTGAACCTGATTTCACCTCAGAAAGATATAACCCCTTTCACAACATCCTTTTCATTTCTTTTTGGGATAAAAATAAGAAGTGGATATAAGAAATAATATTAAAATAATAATGTCTAATACAATTATAAGAATAAATGGTGAAGTTGTAATAAGGTTGTGTAAAGGGCATTATAATTAAATAAAATAAATGTCATAATATGTCTGAAATTATAGTGGAATAATAATAATCATAATAATACATCTATCACAAACATAAAATATATATATATATATATACAAACATTATATAAACAATATATAAAATGAGTAATAACAGTAATAGTAAATAATGGTAATACCATAGTAATAATGTTGTAATAGATGCTATAATAAGATGATTTATACGACATTGTGCTTTTAAAAATAGTAATTATTAAAACATAATTTGGGGTGAAAAATGGCTTTGTTTGTGTTTTGCAAGTATTTTTTTAAAGGACTGAGTTGGTGCCCCCCCCCCCCCCACTTCAAACAAACAAAAGCTGTAGGAAACACCGATACACACACACACACACACACACACACACACACTCACCACGCCTGCTTCAGGGTTTCGTTTACGGCCGTTGCTGAAGGTGGAGGCGAGGGTGGAGGAGCAGCTTTCATCATAGAGCGCAGTACGTCCATCATTGATGGCTGAGTTAATAGAGATGGTCCACATGCTGGAGGCGTATCCATCACAGTTACAGTCGTCATAGCTACCACCGTCTCCGGAGGCCCACACATAGATGCTGCCGGTCCCACCTCGGCCCTGTTGGACACACAAGATCGGCACGATTACAAGCAGCACTGACGCCTGCTGCAGCTCAAGAAGGAGCAGTCCACGCTCTCTGATATTTCTCTTCAAGAGCCTTCCAGGTTTACTCCCTTTATCATACAAATTACACTCGCATAGTAATTCAACAAGACACCAGAGAGGCGTTTCGAGACCTTTTAAAGACTACAACTCTCCTCTGAGTGTCGATGATTCAGGCACAGGCATTGTGTTTAAGGTTCTCGTCTGAACATATAATTGTGATGCTTTTAGCTGAATGCAAGAGCACTCTTTTCTTTAGGCTTTGTGTTTTATAGTGGCAGGCACCTGACCGGAGTAAATTTGTACTGTGCAATTGGGATCTTAAAAGGGTGCTTGATTATTGTTATTTGAACAATACCATGCTAACACATTGAGGAGCGATTACTGTGCTTCCAGACACCTGGGGCATCAGCTTCTTTGGAGTAAACAAATAAGAAAAAAGATGGTGTCTTCACATTGTGCAATTACTACAGAAACGTTATGACTTCTCATAATTGAGATTTTATATCAAAATGACTCATTCAGCATCTAATAACCCCAATCTTATGTTTGGCAAATGTGACTTGTCGAGGGGCTAATAAAACTTGTTTGCTATATGAGAAATACAATCTCAACGGTGTAATACAATAAAGTCACAATTACACACCACGTGTTTAATACATTGCAATTTGGACTTCATTAACCTCGAAGCTATGCTAAGGTGTACAGAAGATATTATTATAGCCGAGGAAGTGCTAGAGACCAAAAACACATCTAATTTCTACAAAAAAACGAGCTTGTAGCATAATTTCTGGTCAACACCAAAGGTGCATAGAGTTTTCAACACAGCACAAAGGTCAATGATCAATCATCTGCTCCTGTAATAATAATTTGTGTGGAAAGGAATAACATTTGTGTTAAAGACTATTCTGTATTTCTCTTTAAGATACATTTTAAAGAGGCCGCATACTTGGATAAGGTAGAGTGCCAGGACAACTGTCTCTCTCTGAACGTGAGCAAAACTAAAGAGCTGATCGTGGACTTCAGAAAGTGTACTGACTCAGTGCATCTCAGTGTGGTATAATAATGCCACAAACCAGGACTGCAAAGCTCTGCAGAGAGTCGTGCGCTTAGCTGAGCGTATCTCAGGGTCTGCTCTCCCCTCTCTGCAGGACATCTACTTCAAACGCTGCAAAAGCAGAGCTGCTAAAATCATCAAGGACTCGTATCACCCTGGTAACCATCTTTTCCGTTTACTGCCATCTGGCAAGCGCTTCAGGAGCATGATGGCAAAAACTGAGAGACTGAGGAGGAGCTTCTTCCCTCATGCCATCAGGCTCCTTAACACAAACTCAGTCTCATAAACATTTACGAGACTCATTTAACGAAACATTCACTATTCCCATCATCCGTATTGCTGCTACATGTATACCGGTACAACCTGTTTGCACATCCCTCTTGCACATCCCTGTTCATATTACTATTTATTAATCCACAGTATACTGTTTTGCACATCTTATTTGGTGTGCACTTTTTATTCTATAGCACATTTTACTCTTTATTTTTCTTTGTTTGTTATTGCTTTTTGTTTTGTTTAGTTTTTTACCTATATTTATATATATTCTCTTGTTATGTTCCTTTTTTTTTTGCACTGTCCACTGAGCGGACCTGACTCGATTTACATTTCACTTCTGATTATACCCTGTATAATTTAGTATGTGGCGAATAAAAGAACCTTGAACCTTGAACATTTATTTCTATTCAGTATTTCTGCTGGAAACTTCCGTGAATTGTATGAATAGGTTTGCTTTTTGAGTTTTGTAATAATGATGGTAGAAAGTGTGTTTTCAGAGTTCACATTTCTTAGTTTATTTTACATTGTACCCATGTTTAGAGGCACCTATTCGAGTGTTTTTGTCTATCAATATTATTTTTTTCTTTTGTACTGCCTTGTTTCTGGGTGTCTGGATACTGGCCCCATTGGCCTTGAGACCATGATCCAACCCTTTTTATATTTCGCTTGACTGATTAAATTAATATTCTGGTTCCTGTAAAAGAGAAGAAGTGTTCCTGTGGCACAGTGGTAGAGCATTGCGTTAGCAGCGCAAAAGGTGTGGGTTCAATTCCCAGGGAACACACACATACTGATGAAATGTAAGTCGCTTTGGATAAAAGTGTCTGATAAATGTCAATGTAAAAGATCCAATATTTCAGACCACAACCAGCTTCAACTGGTGTCATTTCTCTCTCTGTTTATCTTTCTCTCTTAGCTTTGTTTAGTGTGGGAGGGAGAAAATATCTTCCAGACGACCGAAGGAACAATTGGTCAAAGAGCAGTAACAGAAGCGTCTGTGCAGCTATTCACACAATGCAGTATCGTGACTTCAGTATGGATTATAATTATGAGTAGTTTGCTACTGTACACATGATTTCTTATAGTGCCCAACGTCCATGTGATATTCTGCTCTCAAGATTGACTCAGGGTCCTCCTTCAACACAAGTGTGTGGGATTATTCACCAACTTTTCTCAACTTCCAGGTGGAAATGCCAGGCCTGATTGCTAGGAACAGTAAAAGCACACCTCTCCTCAATCAGCTGCATAATTTGAGGTCGGTCAAAAGTCTGAAATGTGTTATGGTTGCATTTGTATGGTTGCTTTTAAAGGATTGCCTTACAATCCCCCATGGAAAAAGACAAAGGTGACTTTGGCAAGGGAGAAAACTTCCTAAAATGAGACGAGGAAGAACATTTGAGAAGATCCAGATTATGCTGTGGGAGCTTACCTTCTGACATATTTAACCCTCGTGTATTTTATTGTCTCCTTGAAAATGCCAGTTAATGTCATCACATTGGAATAAAACCTACTGACTTCGCTCACACAGGGTTAACAAATCAGCCCCCAAAATTGAATAATTTGTGTACTTTAAAAGATTTGTTTCCCCAACCTTACACTTAGCTTGTTAATTGATTGAAAATCTCTCAATGTGCTATTATTACTAAAAACCAGACCTTTTAACTACTTGTCTTCCTTCAATTAGCAGTTTTCTATTTTGTTTTTGGAGCTGATTGATCGTAGGCTGTATTGATCTGAGCTTATGCACCATGTTTTCGAGTGAATGTTGCCAGATTATCCACAAATATTGCTTCTTTTTTCACTGAAACTCTGAGGTGCTCAGATCAATTAGTTTCTCAAAGTAATACAAAAGAAAACAGGTGGATAAAAGGTTATTTTCAGCGTGCATTATGTCTACTTACTCTCACAGCTATTTTATCTTAGTTTCTGTTTTCATTGACTTTTAGTTTGCATTCATTAGTTCCTGTCTTCTTTTGTTTAGTTTCCCGCCACATATTAAATGTCATGGTGATTAATTTAATAAGCACAGGTGTTTTGTCATTATTTCCCTTGTTTGTCCTGTGTTTAAGCTGCACTGTAACTCTGTCTCGCACACTTGCATTACCTATATCTCCTTTCTCGTTGGAATGAAATAAAATTGATATACATTTTATTATTATTTGATATTTTTGCTAGTCTAGCTGATGGACCAGCATTGTCATAGTGCCCAACAGCAAAACAGAAACTGGGCAATCAAAACCCAGCTGGTTAAAGGAACTTTCTTGCTTTATTTGGTCTATTGACAGCATTTTTGGCAAGTGCTTATCGCCAGAAAATAATTGGGACTGATCCCAGATTTCTTCCACAAAGCCATCGGAACAGGGTTTGAAGCAGAAATGTGAAGACTGCTTTACAGCTAGGTCCACCGAAATCTAGAGTTTTCTCCTCTTTCTTGTATCATTGTGTGTATTTTGCACATACTCATACAGTGTTACATGGAAAGATTGGATATATCTGTATATGTCTGCAGCAATGCCCATGTGTTTCCATTGCTTTACAGTGATCACAAATTTTGAAGTCGAGATGATTTTCTGTGGTAACTACCAAACATGCTGTCACCAGCAGTCAAACCGCAATACTCAACTGTATCTGGCGTTTCAGTAGCACTCTGTGTGGCATCCTACAAATAAACAAATGAAGCATACGAGAAGTGTTTGCCATCTAATGATTGAACGGCGCTCAGTATTGCTCCCAGTCCTCTCCACCTGCAGTGAGGAAGCCTGAGGGACAGACGGTCTTCACCCATCTCTGCTATTCTTGTCCAATCTGATTTCAATGGCAAAGGGCTGCTCAAAACACACAGCGCTTACTTTGTGCGATGCCTCGACTTGACAAGTGGAGCGCTCTCATAAATCCTGCTCAGCAGAGGAGCGCTCTGTGCCATTTATACCTTAGCCGAGGCAATTTGTGAAGGCAGCAGTCACGGACAGGGAATGTGCATCTAAATGACATGTTTAGTGTGACGCGAGGAGACTTTGCAAGGTTGATATATGTGGGACAACTCCCGGAGAGTCTTGAGGACTATTTTGTTATGAGGCTACATGGATGCAACACATAGATGCCTTTGCATGCTTGTGGTCTGGATAAAAAAATATAGAAATTGTATCAGTATAAGACTGCACAAATACTTTAGTAAAAATCTGTGAATTAGTTAATGGTATGTTTCCTATGCGAACAATAACTCAGTGTGGTACGGTAATTCCTCAAACCAGGACTGTAAAGCTCTACAGAGAGTCGTGCGCTTAGCTGAGCGCATCTCAGGGTCTGCTCTCCCCTCTCTGCAGCACATCTACCTCAAACGCTGCAGAAGCAGAGCTGCAAAAATCCTCAAAGATTCTACTCACCCCGGTAACCATCTTTTCTGTTTACTGCCATCTGGCAGGCGCTTCAGGAGCATGATGGCAAAGACTGAAAGACTGAGGAAGAGCTTCTTCCCTCAGGCCATCAGGCTCCTAAACACAAACTCTGTTTCATAAACACTCACAAGACCCATTGTCAACTGTAAATATCAGCACATTCTCATCATTGCTGCTCTATGTACAATACCATGAACAACCCGTCTGCACATCCCTCTTATTCACATTACTATTTATTAAGTCCCAGTACACTGTTTTTTGTTTTCTTTTCTTGTACATCTTATTGTGTTTTTTGCACATCTTGTTGTTTTTTTTGCACATCTCATTGTCTTTTGCACATCCTATTGTCTTTTGCACATCTTATTGTTTTTTGCACATCTTATTGTTTTGCACTTTTTATTTCATTGCACATTTTATTCTTATTTCTCCTTTTCTTACCATATGTATGCCCTTGTGTTATGTTACTTATATAATTCGTATTCTTATTGTTTTGCACTGTCACTGAGCGGACCTGATTCGATTGCATTTCACTTCTAGTTATGCCCCTGTATAACTATTATGTGACAAATAAAGAAACCTTGAACCTTGAACCTTGAACTATGATTATTTTTTGTTTTATATTATGTATATTAGAGTTTTATGTCACATCTAATGTTAAATTAACACTAATTGCATTATTTTAGTGTTAGCATGATGGCATTTAGTATTTGTATGACACTGTGTGCACCTTCAGTATATTAATATTCATCTCAGCTTGTGATAAGGTTTGATTCATCATGTGGCTTTCTTGACAACACATGTTTTTAAGGTGCTTGCCTGGTTAAAACTGTCTTTTTATTTTGTTTTAATAGTTTAGGACTATTTGTTCAGGACTGTTTCATACTACAGAAGCACTATAGCATCATGAAGATGGTTTGGAAATGTGGAGTATGACAGTAATCAGCGTAGCATTTGAAATGAATGAATTTGCAGCATTTGCTTTAGACAAGTACTTATATTTACAAAGATTAAAATGTGAGAAATTATCATCGACACATATATTTGCAATTCAAAAGATAGCCAATAATGATAACACATTTATATTATCTGCATATTAAACTGTGGGATATTGGGAATACACAGAGCTTTATTTCTAGAAATGCAAATTCTAGTTATATGAGTAAAACGGATTTTATTTGGGATTTGAATCGCTAAATACACTCATTCACTATAAAATGATTTGTCCAGGTGTTAAAGTTGATCTAACGTGACAGAGAGACCAGGAAGGCTCTGTACTGGACCAGATGTTACAATTATGTACCTCATTGTTTTCCTCTCAGGTGATTCACAAGGGAATTAATTTAGCTACGCTAATCCTGTGAGCAAGCTCTGTGGTTTTACCTTGTTGACTCCGTCGGCCATGGCCTGCAGGGTTAGCTCACGCGGGCCGTCCACCGTCTTGCCGTCGTCGGTGGGACCCCAGCTGGCGCTGTAGATGTCAATGACCTGTGGCATGTGGCTGATGGACGAGGCCTCGATGATGTCCGTCATGAAGGGCTGGTCCAGCATACGAATGCCTGTGTAATAGCAGGATTGAGAAACAGCAGGAAAACCCTTGATGTTACTCTATTGATGCTCTGCGGTGATGAGTGCAGGTGTGCGAGGGCTTGAGATTCACTGAAGATAATGGCTCGGGTGCTTCATCAAGCACAAACGAGATTTAACCTTAACTTTGATTTCTCTCTCGTCTACCAAATCTGCTGAGAATGACCTGTATGTGGTCTACACTTACAAAAGTGTATACTGCAAGTTCATTATATTACACAAACTTAAGTAGAGTTCAAGTATTTCATGTAAACTGTATTTAGTAAATGTACTAACTGCACTATCATTGAGGATACTTGTATGTGTATGTCAATACATGAGTCTCAACTGGCTTACTTTTTAGTTTATAAAAGTATACTCTTAAAAGTATACTTGCCGTAATTCTAGCAAGTATACAGAAAAGTATAAGCACACTTAACCTATGCTTAATATTTTGATTGAGATAAACTGAAGAAAAGTATAACTAAGTATTTTAAGTATCATTTTATTTAAAAAAAGTTCAAAGCTGCGTCCCAAATGATACACTATACACTAGAAACGTATATACACTAAAACACACTAAGCATACTATAGTAGTAGTAGGTATACTAATATCAGCTCACTAGTAGTATAAGTGTATGAGTACTATTTCAATATTTCTTGGAAATGAATTGGCCCATTATAAAGTTTATAAAAGTATAATTTTAAGTGTAACAGTAGTAAAGTTGTAGTAATATCTAACTTTTTTTTACTCCTAAATTATTGGTACACTGCTAATTAACTAGTTATATAATTTTAGCCCTTTTTTGTCATCGAAAGTACATTGTGAAGAAAACGTGGTAACACTTTATTTTAGGGTCTCTTAACTAGTTGCTTATTACCGTGCATATCACTAGAATATTAGTAGTAATTAAGCACATATTAATGCCTTATTCTACATGACCTTACTCTACATCCCTAATCCTACCCAATACCTAAACTTAACAACTACCGCACTAACTATTGAAAAGCAGAAAATTGGGAATTTATTTAAGGGGGAAAAGTCATAGATAATAGTGAAAAAGTATTCCCTGTTCTAAAGAGTTACTGAAAACTATATAAGTTAAATCGTTTTTAATATATATGCGAGTATTATTGTACTCCTGAACAAAGGAATGCACTAAAAATACTTAGAATCTGTATACAGTGTTTTCTATATACATGTATCAGTATACGGCACAGGTTAAAGCTTAAATCCATGTGTGAAGGCACTCCAGGAGCATCAGTGCTGAGGGTCATGAGACATCAGCGGCTGTCAGACTGACTGAGAGTCCTCATACTGACCTCTTCCTGAAGGAAAACCTTCTGTGAGCTGAAGAGCTGAAGCTTGAGTCATGCATGTGTCCCTTTGTGAGGGACAAAAGCAACCTGGTCTCATAATAATTCGTACCTCTGTGCACTTTTTAGTAAGACCGTTTTTATGTACCTTACAGCACGTTTCGCCGCAGTTTTCAAAGAGAAATGTCCACTGAGTGGCGCTAAAACACGGGTTCAATATGTGAACATGGCACATTTTTATTATGTTGATATAGGTATATATTGTTGTGTTTTTGTTATGTTGCTTCAGGAACGTATTGCGGCTGTTCAGATGTCAAATATCCGGTGACCGTCGCTAAACATTAATGCTCTATCGCATTGGAAATATGCCCTACACCAAACTCAACCCTAAACCTAGTGTTGGCAAATGCAAAACTGATATAAAAACATATTTATTGATTCCTTATATGCAGATTTGAACTGTTTTTTCTAAGTACTCTTTGAGCTACCTAACATACTGTCTATGAAAACCCATAGATATGATATATGTGTGTGATGCTAACGATCAAAAGCATCAGTTTTCAAATCTCCCAGCATATTAGTATTGTTTTGAAGCCATAACTCGATATTAGGGATTTAACAATTAATAATTTCACAAAGAAACGTGAAGCATTTTGTCCAAGCAATAATAAAAGGACACATTTAATTTATAATTTGTCTTAAATCTAATTTTGTTCAAATAAAATCGTGAATCGAATCGAATCGTGAATCGAAAATAATTGTGCGACAATTACGCTTTTTATTTTTAATCGAGACTGTAAATTTGTGTGAAAAGGAATAAAAGGTATCAGTGTTTTACTGCCTCTAGTGTTCATTTATTTTGGAAACTACAGTGATATGCACTTATTGGTACTAATTTCACGTCTCGCTAAAAAGTGCACCCATGCAGGGGCGGATTTAGTGAATTGGGGGCCCCAGGCAAATAAAGGAATTGGGCCCTATACATTTGCACACATTTACCAGATCAAACTTGAGGTTCCTTTTATAGTCGTGATGCTTGCTGCTGCACAATGGTGCCCCATAGTTGTATCCAATGTTTCTACATTTTTCATTTACATGTTATAATGGGATTATTTTATTTACATTTACTCATTTAGCGGACACTTTTATTCTTTCAGGTTGTAGACTACGAAAAAGCAATTTACCGTTGAGATACAAGTTTTAACAAAAACTAATTATAAAATGATAATCCTCAATTGAACCTTCAAACTTAAGAAAAGGGATGAGTCAGAAGTATAGATTATGATATTATTTAAAACGGGTTTATGTGGGTGGATTTTCGCATTGGTCTGAACAAAAACTGCAGATTCATTCTCTGCCAGTAGGAGGTGCTTTTGGAACGTCTGAATTATAGCGGTTTCCACAGTAACGGCTGTAAACAAAGCAGTGCTCGGCTCATAAATTATACTTTATCAAGTAAAATGAAAATGCCATCGAATCATTTCTGAAGACAATCGGTTCCCTTCAGCGGTTCATTCATATAAAAACTTGAATTAGTGAGAATGAGAAAAGTGTGAATATAGGCTATATCGACGAGGAAAGTCCACTGATGAGTTACCAGTGTAAACCTACATTTAATTTGAGTTATTTTAACTTAGGGCTGTCAATCAATTAAAATGTATAATCGCGATTAATCGCATGAGTTAACTCGTGACTAATTTCAACAAAATAGCACATTTTTATCTGTTCTAAATGTACTGTAAATTAATAATTTTCAAGTTTTAATACTCTAATCAACATGGCCATGGACAAATATGGATGCTTTAGGCAACACATTTTTAGTTTATCATTAGTGAAAACATTGTCAACATACACAGAGCATGATTCATAGGTCATAGATGTTTTTCAAAGAGCTTGTTTGTGTCTGTTAGACACATGAAAAAAGAGCATAGAAATACCAGGTTCCTATTATTTCTTTCCTTGCACTGAGCAATTTACTGACACATACCTGTTAAAAAATTTTGCACTACAGGTCAGCGTACTTCTTCTGAACATGCAAAATGTAGGCTACATTTATTATTACATCTGTTTGCCTCTCTGTGCCACATACTGTATTTTGATGCAGCTCAATTCTAATTAAAATGGTTTTCATTATCATCATTGCATTATATGTTTGACTGTTTCTGTTGTCAGACAACAGAATGGATATGAAATAGTGATTGAAATGCGACCCATTAAGACTACATGATGTTAATCAAAAAAAAAAAAATTCCTTATTTATAATCCAGCTGTTGTCTGATTAAATCAAATTGGCTACACATTGATAAAGACAATGGATGTGCTGTGATTTCGGCTATACTTGCATGTTAAATAAGGCAACATATCTGTGTATTAAATGAAAGCACAGCTTCTTTCAGCCACTCGCAGAACAGACACACATGAGAGAGAGAGAGAGAGAGAGAGAGAGAGAGGTGGTGTGCGCGCACTGGGAAAGAGAGACCTTTTTCTCGTGCGGCCGTCAGCTTCAGATGCATAATATTTTCATTTGCTAAAAGCAGCAAATACACAAGAAGCACGTTCAACTCGGACACGCAGACTATTGTCGTGGTAATAAACACCTGTTGGTAATAAGCAACCATTCGCGTGTCCGCAATTAATGCACATCTCATATATGAAAAGCATTTTAGGGGGCCCTTGGGTTTCGGGGGCCCAAGGCAGTCGCCTACCATTGCCTAATGGTAAAGTCTGCACCCAGGTACATAAATGCTATGAGACCAGGTAGACAAAAGACATTCACTGGCTATTAGTTACTCGCCTTTTCTTTTGTGGCCTTTTGAAAAGAAAAAAAAATCAATGTGCCGCAGAGTGTAAATGATGTTTTTATCGATGCTGCTGCTGGATGTTGTGAAAGAGGGGAAGGGTAGAAATTATCAATCGAGCTGATATTCCATTAGGCTAAGAAACAAAGCAAGTCACTCATCATTACTGACTGCACAGAACAAACCCGATAAAGCATGCATGCATTTTAATTACAACACTGTTTTGATAGCATCCATACACGCAAATGTGAATATTGCTTATGCTTCTTGGTTGTAACATTTGAAACATTTTCTATAAAGCTGCATTTAAAAATCACCGCACAAATAAACACAAATTGAATTGCATGCTGAATTTGTACATTTCTCTGCACCATCTGCAACCAAATGTATGTTCTTGGTATTATTAAGGTTGTTTGAGAAGCAGCTTTTGCTCAGAGACAGTTGTTGTGATGTGATGACATGAGCAAGCCTCACAATCCAATAGCCAGAAAGCAAAAAATTTATATCAGTAATATATTAATATGTATATGTGGACACTCAGTGTAGGATATATGATTTTCTGAAATCTACAAATGGAGGAAACAGATGGATTATTTGGGAAATTAATTAAAAAGCACACTGGATTACTTCTAAATTCATCTTTACATAAAGCAGCAGTATTTCAGTTGCATCCACTGAAACGTCTCAACTGGTTTACTATGGCAAGTGCCTGTTGTCTGGCTTGACAGCTCTTTTCTGGTTCCTTCCCTGACAGCGACGCGCCTACTCTCCTCTACTTCCAAGATGATTCGCTTGACATCTCATATGATGTTATTATGAGATCATCACTGTCAGAGCCAATCAGAGACGTACCTGCTACCTTGGAGTTGTAGGCCACGCCCACCCCACAGATGTTGTTGTTTGAAACCGCAGACACCTCTCCAGCACACCTGGTGCCATGACTGAAAAACACCAGACACACGTCACATATTTCACATTTCACAATTGAAGTAAATAGAAATATAGAACAAGCTAAATATAAACATCCCTAAAGCCGAGAACACACTACACGACTGTCAGACCAGTTATGAATGGAGTTTGGTCTTGAGGACGGATCGTGCCCAGTCGGACAGTCACTGTTAGCATCGCATAGTTTGTGGTTGTCTAATGATTATATTCTTTGACTTCAAGAATCAGTCGTCGCCAGCCATTTTCACAAATATATTTATTTAACATATTTGCCACTGACGCCAGCGATTTTACTATGCAGAGGAGATGCATTCACTGCAAAACATCGTTCAGCATTCATTGTACTTGATTACAAGACAAATCTTGATGTTATCGTTGTGATTTATGTCTTGTCTTTCTTTTAATTCATAAGTTAGCACTGCAAATTAAATGTTTTTTTTCTGCAGTCGAAGAAAGTATAGCCTAAATTATTTCAGTCATTTCTCTCATTTAAAGATTATCAATAATAATTTTATTTAAATCTGCAGACTAATAATAAAAATTAAGAAAAAATAAGATTAGCCTATAGATAAGCCTATATGCCAATAATCTATAGACTACAGACTAATTCAATTTTTTCTTAAGTTTTAACATGAGGATTTTTAAATCAACTTTTTGTTGGGTCAATGAAAACTAAGATCCATTGGGCTCAGGTAATGGTGACTGTAATCATTGTGAGGTTATTTAAATAACTGATTACAAGTATGCTGTGTCATTTATGTGTGAATAATGTGTGATACTACAGTGTGAGATTGAAGCAATGGTATGGCTATCATACTTCTATAAAAATACTACTAATAATAAAAAAACTAATTAAACTGCTGAATCAATTAGACATCAATAATCAGTGTATGAAACTCAACAATGGTGACAATCAACAAAATAACATTTTCTGCTGAAATGCATGCTGGATAATGTGGGTATATAGTATAAAACTCATTCATGACTCTGTTTTTCTGAATTAGTTTGATGATTGTCACCATTGTTGAGGTTTGCATGATTGTTGATGAGTTGATGTCTAAACATTTCTCTATATTTTTCCACAGCATCTTTGCATTTGTGCAACAGAATATTTACATCAGTACTGAAAGATCAACTTTTGATATTATTTCTCAACTTTTTCCATCTTAACACGCATCACAAAAAGTAATCAATACTCCAACTTAACTTTAAAACATCACATGTATGCATTACACATGTATGTATTAATGTACACATGTTTACATTGAAACACTTGTAAACAATTAAGTTAATGAAAACAAGAGTCAAGAGTCCAACTAAAGCCAACACTGATCCAATAATGGTGGTTTCACGAGTTTGTGTGCCCATATAATCTTAGCATTAGTGGTAAACTGATTTGGCTTGATATCTGCGATGGAGGGCTCAGAGAGACTATTCTACTCGAGCTCAGATAGCCCCCCTATAGACAGAATGATAAATCAAATAAATATGAGATGGGATGCCGAAAGAACTAAAAACGGAAATGGTTAGAGGCTTTGTTTTACACTTGTTAGAATAAAAAAAAAAATCAACATTAATTGCGGGTGCAAAAGTGATATTAATTAAATGCCATTAACCTTGACAAATCAACTATTTGTAACATTTATTCAATGTTTTCCACCTGCTCTCTTACTATCTGGGAATCTATGAATGAGAACTGAAAATTACAACATATTCATGTTCAGAATCTGTCCATCAGAAATTGTCTGTATCATGTAGCATCCAAAAATAAGGCTTTGCAGGGACATATAATTGAATAATCAATTACAATAGCATTAAGATGTTTACCTTTTACATTTCTAAATTAAACTGGAATATTGGCTTAACTGGGGAATAGTAATGGTAATACGTTCATGGCACTTGACTATATTCCGATATTAATCTGAATTCATGTGTATGTAAATGAAGTTATTGATTCTCTCTTAAATAACAAGCCTCAAACGCACAAGACGAGCTGCTGAAGAATAGAGACTCCTCAGGAAGAGCCACAGCGACATGTCCTCCTCCCCTGCACTCAGACAGACAGCGTTTCTATTTATATACAAGCGTCTGATTATACTGTGAGTCTGCAGCTCAGATGATATTACCGCTGCTCTCAGCACACGCCCCAGCATGCTTCACACCCGCAAACAAGGCTGGAAAAACACAAGAGCCACTTGTCCTCCTTCGATTAGATTCTGTCTGTTTAAAAATATCCATTATGCCAAGGTTTATCTGTAGTATCTTTCTACAAATACTGTATTCAGATTTGTTCTTGGAAATCAATGCAGGTTGCGTCATTGTTGTAATAACTAGGGATATGTGCTGCTATTTTCACAATCAACCAGTCTGAGAAAGACTAACCAGTACTAAGAAAGCCTTGTATAAAAGGGCTGATCACCTGACTTCAATCTCACAGGATTTTGTTTTGTCTTGCATCTGAAGTTTGATCATGAAAACAGGTTTTATAAGAACTAGAAAGGCACAGATACCATCAAAAAACAAAACATGTACTGTAATTTTACTACTTCTGTAAGAATTTCCCATAAAAGCACAGCAACTCTTTAGAATTTGTGTCCGTGTGTCTTTGGCACAGTGAGCGTCTCTGAAGGCGTGATGCGTGCTGTTTGAGCAGTGCGGCACGCTGACAGAAGGCTTGCCAATCTTCACTGACCTTCCTCCCGTAGGGCACCTTCTGTCCAACATACATACTGTACATACACAGAAGAAATATCTGCCTGCTGCACAAACCTACACAACAAACAGCTCTGCAGCCAAGCCAAGAAAACATCTACCCTGTGCTTCTGGATATATTTCAGTTTTTTGAACAGGATCGCAGAAGGGAATTCTGTCTCTCTCGAGTGAATATGGCTTTTAATCAGGTTTAATCAGGCTAGTGTGGTGTATATAGCAGGATATATGCATTTACAGGAGCAGGAGAGATTGTGCTCAGGCGATGTGAATTTAAATCGGCTCAATGGCACTTTCCAGTCTGATTTCTAATTTCTCTAGTTTAATATAGAGAGATAACTACAAACCATCCATAGTAGGTTGATTCCTGTGAAAACAGTTTTGGCTCTGCATCACTGCATAAGGACTATTGTTGAGTATCAGAAACACTGGATCAAGCAATGGCATGAATTTGGGGTGGGACTATGTATGTGTTCAATTAATGCCATCCAAGATGTAGATGAGTTTGTTTCTTCCTCAGGTTTGGAGAAATGCAGCACTGCATCAGTGTCTCAGCAGTGGATGCTCTGCAGTGAATGGGTGCCGTCAGAATGAGAATCCAAACAGCTGATATAAAAAATTATGTTTTTAATCTTAAAGATGCATTTGTTTATTAAAAACACACAGCTTTTGTCTTCTCCAGATGTTATCGGATGGACTGGAGTGGTGTGGATAATTGTGATGTTTTTATCAACTGTTTGGACTCTCATTCTGACGGCACCCATTCACTGCAGAACATCCATTGCTGAGACACTGATGCGGTGCTGCATTTCTCCAACCTGAGGAAGAAACCATCTAATCTCTGTTTTGCTGACTTTTATTTTGGGGTCAACTATTTCTTTAAACTGTTGACATGTTTATGGCTAGCTACCTGAATAATAACACATCCAGCTTGGCTCAGGCATTTAAAGAGAATCTATCAAACTCTTGAGCAACGAGGGCCAGAGTATGTTCAACTGGGCCATATTTTATAGGGATATTTTCTCTTTCTTGTCCACACTCCCTCACTCACATCTCTGATTTGTTCCGTTTCGGCACGCGCAGCAGAGCGGACAATCACGTGATTTATTCAGAGAGAGTGGAGGAAAGCATTGATTTAACTATTATGACTATTTTCATCACACAGAGCATTAATTAAGGTTTATTGTGAATCAGAATCTCCTGATTACTGAGTCCTTCATCAGAGTTAGCAGTGGCTCTGGTTTAGAAACGTTTTGCTCTTAATCTTCACCTCTGGGCGAAGGCTTTTGGTCGGGCTGCTCTGATAAGAGTGCAGAAGGAAAGGCTCGGCGCGCTGTGTTAATGCAGCTGGGCTGAGAGCCAGTCAGAGATGACTTAATGGGGCTACGTGTAAGGAAAATCAATACAGAGAGGCAAGGAGTCCTTCATCCAACCACGGCTGAGAAACACCAGTAGCAGGTCAATGCACTGCCAGCAACACTCCCGGCTAAATCCTTCAGCACGCTCTGAATAATCGTACATCTTATAAGACATGTTGTGTACACTAGTGTTCAAATGTGTGGGGTCAGTACACTCCTAAAATAAAGGTGCTTCATGATGCCATAGAAGAACCCTTTTTATCTAAATGGTTCCATAACGAACCTTTAACATCTGAAGAACCTTTCTGTGTCACAAAAGCTTCTTTGTGATGAAAGAAGGTTCTTCAGATTATAAAACGGTAAGAAAGAGATGTTCTTTGACTGAATGGCTCTTTGTTGAACCAAAAATGGTTCTTCTATGGCATCACTTGAAGAAACTTTTGAAGCATCTTTATTTTTTACGAGTGTAAGATTCTCTCTCTTTTTATACTTTAAAATATATAGTATTAAAAGTACAAAAATTATATTGAGCAAAAGTAACTAAAGGCATTTAAAATCTTACAAAACATTTCCATTTCAAATAAACGCTGTTCTTTTGATCTTTCTGTTCATCTGTGAGTCCTGAAAAATACAAATGATCAAGGTTTCCACAACATATTGGGCAGCACAACTGTTTTTCATCTTTGATAATAATCAGAAATGTTTTTTGAGCTGCAAATAGAATGATTTCTGAAGGATCATGTGACACTGAAGACTGATGCTGATAATTCAGCTTGGATCACAGCAATACATCACATTTTAACAGATATTCACATAGAACACAGTCATTATAAATTGTAAAAATGTGTTTTACTATTACTGTTTTTACTGTATTTTGATCAGATAAAACAGCCTTGGGCTTTGTTCACACTTGGAGTCTTTTCTTGAAGCTGCCAGTGTCTGTTTTACATTATAATCATATGGAGTAAACTTGAGCGCTTTTTATCTGCAGCTCAGAGTGTCTTTTCAAGTTAAACAAATTTCAACTTTTCTGAACCCCCCCCCCCAAAAAAACTCTGTACGTCAAGATCTTTTTTGACAGCTGTTTTATCTAAAGTAAATGTGTTGATTAGTTAATTGTTTTAATTTGGAAGTTGAAAGCATTAACAAAGGCTTCACAATATGCAACACAAGTTTAAAAGAGACTCATTTTGATTCTAAATTCCGACTGGATGAGTTACATTCAAAGCTGTATAATAGTAAATATACAAACCATTGCATAAGCTTTGCTTTGTGCCCACTCCATATTTAGTTACATGACTACATGTTTCTTGCTACTTTCACATGAAGATCACAAAGTGGTGAAACACACGCGGCACATCAGAATACATCTCCAGAGCTGAGCTCCTCACCTGTTGAACCAGTCGTCTGTGTAGCGCGGGTACGGGTACGGGTCGTTGCTACTGAAGTCAAAGCTGGCTTCTGCGTTCTGAAACATCAACAAGAAATACAGCATCCTTCATCACGCATCGCAGACTTACGAATTAGGGCCAATTATGTCAAAACAAATAATGAGCCTATTTCAATAATTAGTCATTCATTATTTTGAAAACCACTCTGGAATTTCCATTGTGCTCACACCCCTGTGTGTTTCTGTTGCCCCTCGTTAAGCATTCATCTAGCTATTCCTTAATTAACCGTGCAGCCGCTCTCAGAGGTAATATATTTGAGCACGGCGGGAAACACGACACTGATACCGAAATCATGTGAGGAACTTTATTCTGAGATGAGAGATGAGATACAAAATAAAAAGGTGATGACAAAATCTAATACCACTGTACGAGTCATTGTGTCACAGTAATGTGTGTGTATAAGGATGTGCATGAAACTTCACTGAATAAATGTGTCCCTGGAGCACAAAGGCAGTCTTAAGCCACTATTTGTAGCAATAGCCAAAAAATACATTGTATGGGTCAAAATTATCAATTTTTCTGTTATGCCAAAAATCATTAGGATATTAAGATCATGTTCCATGAAGATATTTTGTAAATTTCCTACCGTAAATATATTAAACTGATTGCACACAGAGCCATATATTAAAACGTAATTTTTGATTAGTAATATGCATTGCTAAGAACTTCATTTGAACAACTTTAAAGATGATTTTCTCCATATTTAGATTTTTTTGCATCCTCAGATTCCAGATTTTCAAATATTTGTATCTCAGTCAAATATTGTCCTATCATAACAAAGCATACATCAATGAAAATATTATTTATTCAGCTTTCAGATTTTCAAATATTTGTATCTCAGCCAAATATTGTCCTATCATAACAAAGCATTCATCAAAAAATGGAATCATGGAAAATCATGGAAAGATGATTTATTCAGCTTTCAGATGATGTATAACTCTAAATTTCGCTAAATTGACACTTATGACTGGATTTGTCAAGGCTTATTTGTATGTAATCCAGTAAATCTTTGTTTTAAATCCTATTCATATCATATTGTTCATATATATATATATGAATCTATACAATCACTTTTATTAGTTTAAAAGTATTAATCTGTTTCCAAAAATAAATATGATTCACCCCAAACTTTAGAACGGTAGTATATTACTAAACATTTCTATTTTTTATCAATTCTGTTCTTTATAACTTTCTAAGAATCCTGAAAAAAGTATCAAGTCAAGTCACTTTCATTTATATAACACTTTTAACAATACATATTGCAGTTGTAAAGCAGTTTTACAGTGTTAAATAATGTACTAACCCTAGTTAAAAATAAATATACTTAAATGTATTTGAAACACATTTATTTCATGCAAAGTATACTTTTTACTTTTTACATTTACATTACATAAAAGTACATATTTACATTTATTTACTTAATAAAATGTCCTGCAATTGTGCTTTTAGTGTACTAAACTGGTGAACTTAAAGTCTGCTAAATTGGAACGACTACTTTTGCACTTTAATTGTGCAGAAGTGCCAATTAAAGACATACTTAGTATATTTGATTGAGCTAAAGTGGAACTATTGCACGCAGGTACACTTTAAATATCATGCATTTAAAGACTGATATTATTCAAAGATCATACAATCCTCATCAAAATTGACATTAAAGGACTTAATATTAAGAAAAGTGAATTGTGCACACAAAGTTTAATTATAATTTGTATATCTCGAGTTATCGGTCAGTAAATTTGTTCATTGATTTGAACTATACTTAGTATGAAATGCATGTATTTTAAATATATAACTTTTGTTTACTAGAGAATGCAAAAGGACAACAGTAACACTCAATTTGCATTTAAAGTCAGTTCATCATTTATTTAGTGATGTCCAGCTCAGTTCAGCTCAAATAGTATCTGTGCAATCAGTGCCGATCCTTTTGCCGGCCTTACGTAAACTCTGTTGGGGGGGTGGAAAGAATGGATGAAACGCATTTGTCCGTGTTTCACTCCGACTCGAATCGCGCTCGAGAACACAGTATCTCTTCCACGACTCGGTTCGCTTTCAACTCGTTTTTTATATTTTTGTAAGAGCAAGAGACTGTACGACATTCACGTTACAATATTTGGCAGATTTTTACATAGAGAGCGTGAAAGCACAGCTCATTAAAATAAATGATCATTCATGTTTTCATAACCGCTGGCCAGATTCAAAAGCGAAACTAAAATGAAAACATCTTTGAGAGAAAGAGGTCCCCCTGGTGTTTCGAGGGCCCTACACAGCTTGCGTATTCTGCGTATAGGGAGGATCGGCTCTGTGTGCAATCAAGTTGATGATATTGCTGGAAAATAAGTGCACCACGGCTTCCTAAATAAATTATGTAGCACAACTGTTTCTAACATTGATAATAAATCAGCTATCAGAATGAGAGTAATTATGCTGAAAATTCAGCTTTGCATCAAATAAATCAAATATATTTTAAAGTATATACTGTATACATTGCGTTATTTTTAAATGTCAAAATATTAATGTTTTTTCGAAGCCTATTTAAAAGATATAAAAATCTTACGGATTCCAAACTTTTCAACAGCATTTTTGAACAGCATATAGAGCATGGCCTCAGTGCAAAAACTTTGCATTTCTGTTTCTTCATCACATTTGTGAGTAAATGTATGTCCTGATGGCTGTTTAGATATATCTACCACTGTATACTGTCTATCTACTGTCACACAGACTATAAAACCCAGTCCTAAACCGAGGAAAGATGCAGGAGCCGTAAACATCTCTCATAAACTCAGCCAGATCCAGCAGAAACCTCCGAAGAACCTCTCACTCATCAGCGGTCGCTCACTCCATCGCTCTGGTCTTTACAGCTTTTCTCTGGAGCAATCATTACTCGGAGAGACCTTCGTTAGGCCAAAGTTGAAAAGATGGCAGTCTGGTAGCCAGTGGCTCCAGGCTGATGAGGATGCAGTCTGGCATTTACAACAATGACTCAGTGGGAGACAAAAGGAAGGCCTTTCGCTCCCGAGGCCTGGCTTAATGACGAGTTTGGAGCAGGTAACTGAATGGCTCTGGGAGGATTTCATACCGCCGGTCTAGAGACCATACCAATCATGAATGCTGGACCCTCAAATATGAGATCCGCAGCTCCAAAATCAGTCCGTCTCCCAGTGGAGCCATTGATGAGTAATGTGTTTATGACAAGGTGACAAGAATTTCTTAAAAGAGTTATTGCTCTGAGCATCAGCTCAATGTTAACTATTAGGAAAAGCCAAATGTATGCAATGAACAATCTGGTAGGTGATGATGACCTACAGTATCCAGCCATAAATGTTCAGTGCTTTTAATCACAGACTGCCAAGAACACGAAGCATCATCAGAACTGCCGGGTCAGGCTTCTCTCTGTTGACATGTTAGACGTAAGAGTGTGCAATATATATATATATATATATATATATATAGATATATATATATTTCTGAAATTGTCAAAATCAGTTAGCCAGTTAGGGGGGTTGCTCAGTGTGTTTTTGTAACCCTAACCTCCACTAATACTCTAATGGCTGCTAATTGACAAGTAGTTGAAAAGTTACTTAAAGTAATGTTTGAAGAGGTCGATCAAAAACGTGGATTTGTCTGGTGCTATTGTTGATGGCAAAATAAAGCAAAACCAGACAATATTGTATTTAAAATGCAACTCACAATATTAACTTCTTGTTTATCCATCTGTTGTATAATCCATCACATTTGTAATCATGCTGATATTTCACACAAAAAAAACGGCACCCTTGTTCATCATTGCTCAATCATATGGAAGAATATTCTGGACTATTTTCAAAAGTAATTTCAAGTTGTGTTTCCAATTGCATTTTCCATATGTGGACGCATAAATTGTCTCATAATCCAAACGTAATTGCTAATCTTGCATTACCGTTTGAGTTTGCATTTTGGCTTTGTGAATGCACGGTGACTGCCAAATTTCAAATAGAAAAACAAAGTGTTGTCAAAAGACCCGGTACTTCGGTACCATGGCGGTACTAAAAAAAATGAAAACATCACGGTACCATGTTTTTAAAGTTTTGTTTTTTACCGAGTACCCGGTCAACCCGTTTTTTGCTGTGCGATCCAAATCTGCACAGATGTGCTCTCCTCATAAAAGCACTGAGACGTGGTCACATCAAACTAACAAAACTCTTTAAAGACGACACCGGGATCAAATGAAAGTTCAAGCAGGTACGTTTCAATTTAAAATGTAATATTTAGATCTTCTGTTATGAATATTATTCCATATTTTAATT
The DNA here is from genome assembly GCA_003573665.1 of Oxygymnocypris stewartii. Lineage (NCBI taxonomy): Eukaryota > Metazoa > Chordata > Actinopteri > Cypriniformes > Cyprinidae > Oxygymnocypris > Oxygymnocypris stewartii. The sequence continues at coordinate 121,842 of QVTF01015388.1, forward strand.
TGAATGTTGGATTGAAATAAACATTGCCGTTATAGCTGAGTTAATCGTTAGCATAAGCGCGGCTAACGCTAATACAATGAGCATTAGAATGAAGTTTCTTTATTAACTATTTAATGCTCCTATAACTGTTATTAGGGTTAGGAACTGTGAATCTGAAATATGCATGTTAGAGAATGTGCAAATACCGTAGTTAACAGTGTTTATTTCCTATCAGGCCGTCAGAAAAATTGTTTCTGGGCTTTTTTGTTTTAGTTGGTTAATGGATAACTATCAGGTTTTAAAAGCCCTTTCAAATTAAATATGTACACAGTTTGTATTAACACGGTCAAAAAACATGAAACACTTTTAAATAAGCATAAAGAATGGCATTGATTTTTGTACCGTTTATTTTTGTTTAAATGTATTAATAAAACTGTTTTTTTCACATCAGTGAGCGGTATTGTGTGCTTGCACACACATACACACACACATTCTTATTTACATATTGATTTAAAGGTTTGTTATTGTTTGGATTTAATTCATGTTACTTTAATTTTGTATTTCAAATAAGACACAAACTCTGTCATCTTCAACACTTTAATAAATCACAGTACATTGTAGCTAATTGGAGTGCACACAATTTGGTTCGCTGTTCTGTGTATTTTTTGGTTATTCAGTTTTCTTTGAGTTGAGGTGACCGTGCAGTGGGCTTTGTGGAGATTTGCGGGGGTTCCCATCTTCTGGTGCTGGGTCCGGTCGTCTAAAGGGACCGCTGCACTGCCTCCAGTTCTTTAGTTCTGCTTGCCGGCACCAACAGACAGATGAATGGCGGGGAGAACGGAGATGGTTGAACTTAGGATTGTTTGTTTAATGCTTTATTCTTTAATGGTATTTTTGTTGGGTTTCATTTAAGACTGGCATTTAATCTGTATTTAAGCATTTAAGTAGTTTGTTGTTGGCTTGAATGTTGTACTCTGTAGTTTGGGGTTGCTCCCCCCACCTTCTGTTTTCATGTGGACTAGTGCAATTGTATAAATGTGGTACTGTTGTGTCATTTGGTGGGAGTTCAGTTTGGTTAGCACATGTCTTAGTTTTGTTCTGTTGACCTTTTGATTTGACCTTTTGATTTGACTATTTGTAAATATGTGGTTTGTTTTCCTTTCCAAATGTGAACCTATTTTTGGACTTATATAATTTGTTATATAATATCAAATAATTTGTTTTTTGGGAATTGTTTTTTCATGACTCATTGCCTTTTGGCTCGGTCCCTCACATTTAATTAGCGTGTTTTGCTTTGGTATGGAAATTGATACCGAGAACCGTGGATTTTCACTGGTATTGGTACTGAATACAGATATGTTGGTACCGTGACAACACTAGTCATTAGCATAGCGATATTACCACGTCTGCTTTTTCACTCTCTCAAATGGAATTGCAATTCCTTTAGCATTTGAATGTCTGATACCTTACACGGAAACCCGTCAATCCGTGTCAGGGGTTGGACATACTGTGGGCCGTGTTTGTATTGGGATGCGATGAGTGAAAAAGCAGACGTGGTAATATGTATTGCAAAACAAAATGGCAATGCAAGATTTACAAATAAGTTTGGATTATGTCATAATTTATGCGTCCACATATGGAAAAAGCAATTGAAAATACAATTTGAAAATAGTCCTGCATATCCTTCCATATATATATATATATATATATATATATATATATATATATAAAATGTCAAGTCACCTTTATTTATATAGAGCTTTTAAACAATACAAATTGTAACAAGCACTGCATATAAAAATGTGTCCCCATACATTGAATTTAATTCTAACTATGTTCTACCAGGCCATATCAAGTCAAGGCTTGTTGTTGTTGTTTTACAAAGTGAGCAACATGATTGAAAATGTTCGCTTTCACATCAGTTAAACAGCAATTATGATACATATTGCCACACCTAAGCCAGATTTCTCCTATCATTTAGTCTGTTTAAACCCCCGCCGCTCTCTTAAAGTCCAATGCAAGCTCGTTTTCAGATCTGCCTCCATCCGATCAACAACCGAAAGTCCACCCTACAGTTTCTTCAATAATCAGTTTTGCTCGAATGTAGGTCAATATAGAAAAAGAGATCTGTCGCCACTTTCATTTCATTGGGACTCTAATCGTAAATATAATTATTTTATTAATACTATTTTAATCGTCAGATTTTTTCCAGTGTTTCTGCTTCGTTTCATCGAAAAAAGAATGCTGAATTTTTACGTTCATGAGACCCGTTCGATGAAAAACACAAGACTTTAAAGCTCTGCCAGCAATGCCACTGCCACAGAATCCAAAAAAGAGAAGCCAATTTCTTCTGTGAGTCTGCGCTGAGAGAAAGTAGAGCATGATAATGGCCAGCGGTCCCTGAGCGAATGGCCCCCGGAGCCCCTGCACACAGCCAGAGCACAGGAACTAATGACACATCAGCTTGCTGTACTTTACAGCAGCACGTCTTTCTCCATAATCCATCACAACGCAATCACGACATTCACATCCAGCCATTCAACTGCTCTCTAGTTCCCAAGAGAGTTCATTAATGGAGAGCAAGACCAAAACACGAAACCGCACCAGTGCCTCCAAATGCCATCAAAGATACCGATATTATGAATCTGCAATGTTTACATGCATAAATCCTCAGTGGTTTTTGGCGGAAAAATATAATGTGCACTCAGCAAAATTATACCCAATAAATGGACTCCTATATCACTCTCAAAAAGTGTATTAACCGTTAAAGGGAAGTGGAGGGCCTAAACATATCCGTGAGGTCAAAGTTTAAACCGCTCGGAGGACCTCATGTGTGTATGACAGAATTTTAATCACCATGGAAACTGAACACCATCGAGGAAAGCAGTCGTGTGTTGAGAGAAAACAGCGCTCTGTTCCTTGGCAAGTCTCCATTTGGCTGCCGCCTGGAGACTGCAGTTAGCGAGCGATGAATTAATCCAGTCCCCTGTCAGAAAAAATCCTTCAAACGATTATGCTAATTCACTCCTCATCCCACATTAGTCCTTATTAGGCAAATTATCCTGATCTATTTTAACCCTACACACTTCAGCCACGTGCAAACACTAAAAGCTAAAGTTTACATGCCGTCGAGTATAGCTCTGCTAAAAAAAACAGCGGTCCTGGCGAGGAAGGTCTTGGAGGAATTGGTGCTAATAAAACAGTAGAAGGGGAGAACATGCTGCGTTACTGCCTCATCTGAGCCGGCTGGAGACGTCGCATCATCCCCCACCGCAGCTGAAGCCAGGTTATTTTTGGTTAAACTCATCTGTGGTGCTCCTGCGGCTCACAGAGCTCAGCGGGTCTCAAAGCAATAATGGCTTATTTCAAGCCAGAATATCTAACGCGTTTCATCTGCAAGGATGCAATTCTGCTTCCGACTCTATTTCGATTCCATCGTGATTTCTTTCAGTGGTTTTAGAT
>QVTF01015389.1:0-11051 GCA_003573665.1 Oxygymnocypris stewartii
GTAGCGCGAGACTATAGTTCAGCCCTCCTGGACGCAGTTTAAGAGAAGAAGACAGCCGAACGAACCTGCAGATGCTGAGCGGTGTTTGGATGAATGTGTAGAGATGTGCTGCTCGGTTTCCTCTCAATAACAAAATAACACACAACAAAAACTGACAGCAGTGTGAAAGCAGGAGTTAAAAAAGGCATCTGATTACAGCGATGTGGATGTGTGCACGAGCTCTGCAGCTCAGTAACGTACTCCAGGAAAGTCCGGTCATATCATGTTTATTAATATAGTACTTTATGCAATAGATAGCCTTAATTCAAGCAGCTTTATGGTATTAGATATGAAAAACCAGAGTCACTTTCAGAAAGAATTACAACTTGGTATTATGTTATAAAGCAGCGCTCCAGCTACCTAATGATACAATATATTATTAGAGAGAAAAATTATTTCATTAAAGTAATAGTTTGGTTTACAGAGATGAAATGGTGGTTTATTTTCACTTTAATTAGAGTAATTTGGTTGCTCTTGTCATTTTTATATTTGTCATTCAGTTTTTATTAAATGTTCTGTTTAATTTATATTTATTTTAGTTTCAGTTTTAATCATTTTAGTACCTCAGCTTAAAGTTAATTTCTAGTTTTTTGTTTGTTTGTTTTAAGTTTGTCAGCTGATATTTATATTTTATAGTTCACTCCACTGTTGTCATCGTTAACTAAATCTGAAACTAAAAGTAAAACCTTAAAAATGTTACTTAATGAACAAACATCAATGGAAACAAAACATTTTGGGGTTTTTTATCAGTTGCCATGGCAAGATTTTTTTCATTATAATGTAGCTTAACTTTAAATAAATATAAATTGGAAAAAAAATGATAAGAGCACACAACAAAATTACTAAAACTTTAAATGTAAATTGACATGAAAATGACAATAAATATAAAAAGCTCATTCAAAATATTAATAAAACTATAATAGTGTCTCAATGATTCTAAAATAACACCGGAATAAATATGATATAAATATAAATTACTATGTGACCCTGGAGCACAAAACCACTCATAAGTGTCAATTTTAGAAATTTGTATAAATAAATAAATAATCATTCCATTGATGTAAGGTTTGTTATGATCTGACAATATTTGAAAATATGGAATCTGAGGATGCAAAAAAAATCTAAATATTGAGAAAATCATCTTTAAAGTTGTTCAAATTAAGTTCTTAGCAATGCATATTACTAATCACAAATTAAGTTTTGATATATTTACGGTAGGACATTTACTGAATATCTTCATGGAACATGATCTTAATATTCTAATGATTTTTGGCATAAAATAAAAATGTATAATTTTGACCATACAATGTATTGTTGGCTATTGCTACAAATATACCCGTGCTGCTTATGACTGCTTTGATGCTCCAGGGTCACATATATTTTCTTTTTCATCATCACCCCCACAAACACAAAAGAAGATATTTTGAAGAATGTCGAGTTACAAACATACATGTTCGGAACCAAATGTGGGTGATTAAATGACACCAGAATGATTATTTTTGGGTGAACTGTACCTTTAAGCTGGATTACTGCTGTTTTTAGTGAGATCTTCCTCATCAGTGTTCACCACCTGGTACTTTTTAAACATTCATTTGTTTCCCTGCGGACTGATACAAACCTGTGAGAGGAAGATCTGCGGGAAGAAGGAAAGTTTCATCTGTCTGTTCCGACATCACTCTAATTAGAGGCATTAATCACGCATCCGATTCATTCCATTAACCTGCTAATTTGAGTCATCTCCTAGATACTTATTTCTGTTTTGTACTTCATTAGCACTGTTAAGACAAACCCAACCGCATGCGCACACACACACATACACACACAACACACACACACGCGCACACACGCGCACACACGCACACACACACACACACACACACACGCGCACACACGCATACACACACTCACTCACACACACACACAGACACACACGCACACACACACAGACACACACACACACACACAGACACACGCGCACAGACGCGCACACACACACACACGCGCGCACACACGCATATACACACACACGCGCACACACGCACACACGCACACAACACACACACACGCGCACACACGCACACACACACACACGCGCACACACACGCGCACACACGCACACACACACACCACACACACACGCGCACACACGCGCACACACACACACACACACACACACACACACACACACACACTCACACACACACACACACACACACACACGCATACACACACACTCACACACCACAGACACACACACACACACACACACACACCCACACACACACACGCAGACACACACACCAGACACACACACACACACACACACACACATACACACACACACACACAACACACCACACACACACAACACACGCGCACACACATACACACACTCACTCACACACACACACACACACACAGACACACACCACACACACACACACACACACACACACACACACACACACACACACACACACACACACACATTCTGCCAAACCGCTGCCAAACCACAGATGCGTGTCACTCCCGACTCCTGTGTGACCCTCATCTGCGGCGGGAAATCTCCCATCTGGAGGGAACAGATCACCCTGCCCCGACACGTCAACACATACAACACACCCGTCCCTCGCTGCTGCACGCTTTATGAGTGTTTGCATTCATGCTTTCATGAGAATAGATCAGCGTTGTAGCTCAGACATTGTTTTTTCATTGCTTTGGTTTTTAAAGGAATAGTTCAGGCAAAAACCTCACCCTCGGGTCATCCAAGATGAGTTTGTTTCTTCATCAGATTTGGAGAAATGTGTCTCTGCATCAGTGTCTCAGCAATGGATGTGAATGGGTGCCGTCAGAATGAGAGTCTGATAAAAACATCACAATAATCCACAGCACTCAGTTATCATCTGGAGAAGACAAAAGATCAAGCATTGAGACATTTTTACCTAAAATACATAGAGTCCATAATCCATAATATCTCTTCCTCCAGTGAAAAAGTGTTTTAGTCTGAACCAGGAGAGAAATCTGCTCAGATCAAACACCGTTTACAAGACAAAACAGTCCAAAACAGCTCTAAACAAATATATGGCTGGGTTTTGATGTGAGAGACAACAGGAGATGCACTTTTTCACCAGAGAAAGAGTTATTATGGATTATGGACTTGTATTTTAGTTAAAAATGTCTTGGTGGATGTGTTATTTTTACAAATAATATTTTATTTGCAGATTTTACCACTGCGGTGGTAATGGACTAACTACCGCCGGTGGCGCGGTGTTGTGTATATTTATACATATATATAATTCTGAAACGCATAAATAAATAAATGAGGCTCAATCATCTATTAACGAACGTGCGTGTTTTTTAGCACTTACGTCAGTGAACATTCAGCCTGCTAAACACTAAAATAAATATCAAATAAATAATACAGTTAAATAGGAAAGTATCCTTATATTAGAAAGTTAAATACACCCGGTCTACCTCAAATGAGCGGCGCGGCAAGAACCCGTAATAATCAGTGATGCTGTCTACACCACACAACACGACAAATCCCTCACAGTAAACTGCCTCGTCCTGTTTAACGTACTGACACAAAGTCCAAATGTCCTGTGGACAGACTCAACCTGTTGTGCGCGGCGTCCGGTTTAGACACGGTTCACTGTTCTGCCTCCAAGCAAGCGGGCGCGTTAACTCCTCGTGTGCTGCACGCGCTCTCTGTGGAATAGGACTCGCGGCGTAAGTTGCCACATTTCTTGTGAACATCTTCCATTTACCGCGGTCTCGTTCGTATTTGGCCAGTTTGGAGAAATCCTCACCAATACACACCTGATCACCCGGGCGTCTGCGATCACGTGAACCTGAAGACACTTGTACAAACGCGGATGAGTGACATGAACGGAAATCATTCCAGATCGGAGATTTACTATTTGGTTTCCCAACAAGGCCCATCGCTCATCACGAAATAAATATGATAAACTATTTTCCTGCGCTCAAACCTGCCAATCTAAAGGAAACGTTGGCGTTTGAGGTCATTCGTTAATTAGCATAGATTTATAGTCTAAATAAAACAATTTGCAACTGTTACTATTATTACACTTGTTTACAAAACTTAGTTTTATGCTTGTTATAGAGTGTGTGACGTCACGTGCACCACCGCTGATATGAGTTTATTAATGTGTTTTTTTAAGAGTCTCCATTTGTCCTCCATTTCATCTCATTGCTGTCTTGCAGAAAATATCTGGGGTGTATTATTTATAAATTTTATCAAACAGTAGCAAAGGGTCAACACCTCCGAGAGTGAATGTTTCCTTCTCTTTGTCAGAAACAACCGTCTCAGTGTACGTCACCGTATTAAACCCCAAACCTGTTCTGCATCAGCACGTTCTGGCAATCAGCGCTCGGCGGGAGATCTATAGAGATCAATCTTTTCCTCTCCGCGGTTATTATGCAGAGCTATAAAAGATGAAAGTGGTTACAGGAGGTTTTTAAAAATCTTTTTGTGTTTCATATAATAATACATTTAGAAACGCCGCCAATTCCAGGCTGCAGCGAGGAGCCTTATTACCATGAGATGGAGAACATGGGGTCAAAACACATGATTCATAAAGCAAATTTAGATGTAATTATCTTAGCAGAGTTGAGCTGCGTTTGATTTCATTCCCTTCATTCATAAACCGTATCGTTGACAAATGAAGCTGACTTCTGCCCCGCTGAAACAAAACCATATAGTGTTAATATTTCATATTCAAATGTGCTCCGTTAACTACACAATCCATTTTCTCCTGTATTTGCAATAAAGAGGGCTTGTGCTTATGATCATTGTGAATGATTCTGGGCTCATAATGTGCTGTGATTGCGTTTCAGATATGAACTCGACCTTCTAACGCAGGATCTTAGCTGAAATGAAAGCTCGCGTGTGATGCATTCGGACGCTTTGCACGAGCAGCAGAGCAAAATTATGCTCCTCACGTGAAGGTCACGGGAGATTTGATTCACATTTGGCTCCACTAGAGTTTCTTTTTTCTAAGGTACCGTTATAATACGCTAGAGAGTATAACATACATGCATTTCTTGTTGGGGTTAGTGGGACATTTTAAATGTTTTGAAAAGAAACTGCTCCCCCGGGCTGCATTTATTTGATCAAAAATACAGTAAAAAAAGTGAGATGTTATTGCAGTTTAAAATAAGTGTTTTCTGTGTGGATATACTGTAAAATGATATGTATTTCTGTCATCAACGCTGAATTTTCATCATCATTACTGCAGTCTTCAGTGTCACATGATCTTCAGAAATCATTATAATATGCTGCTCAAGAAACATTTCTGATTATTATCAATGTTGAAAACACTTGTGCTGCCCAATATTTTGTGGAAACTGTGATACATTGTGTGTGTGTGTGTGTGTGTGTGAGTGATAGAGAGTATGTGTGTGTGTGTGTGTGTGTGTGAGTGATAGAGAGTGTGTGTGTGTGTGTGTGAGTGAGTGATAGAGAGAGAGTGATGTGTGTGTGTGTGTGTGTGTGTGTGTGTGTGTGAGTGATAGAGAGAGAGAGTGTATATGTGTGTGTGTGTGTGTGAGTGAGTGAGAGAGAGAGAGAGTGTATGTGTGTGTGTGTGTGTGTGTGAGTGATAGAGAGAGAGAGTGTATGTGTGTGTGTGTGTGTGTGTGTGTGTGTGTGTGTGGTGAGTGATAGAGAGAGAGAGTGTATGTGTGGTGTGTGTGTGTGTGTGTGAGTGAGTGATAGAGAGAGATGTGTGTGTGTGTGTGTGTGTGTGTGTGTGTGTATATATACATATAAAATAAATACTTTAAAAAGACATCTCATTTAAAAGTTGTGTTTGTATGTATGAGTACTTTTTGGCTTTTGTTTAAAATATTGAAATCATTACTAATATGAATTGTCTGAATAGTGCATATGATGCAGTCTTAAATGCAGTCTTTTGTAGGCTGCTCTCATCGTTTTAGAACAAAAGCACTGTATTTTGCTGCAAGAATAGGGTCTAATGTAATTCTTTCAGCACGAAGTGGCGAATCAGTTTCTGTGCGAGAGCAGAAGTCGTGACGGGAAGCTTCTGTCTCATACGCCATTCACACCACAAGACGAGAGATAAAGGGACCCCTGTAAAACTGAAGACGGCAGCGCTCGGTTGGACATGACAGTCATTTGACTCCAGCTGGAAGAGGGAAGATCCGAACAGTCACTTTAACAGTCGGGGGGAGGAAAGAGAGAATAATTGAGGCAGTATCTGCACATGGCCAGTCGTGCTGCTTTAGAGGAAGATCTGCTGGATGTGAGAGGACCAGTACTTCTGCAGGGAACGAAAGAAGAAGAAAGACCAGGCCGTTCACAGACACATTATTCTCCTAGAAGTACACATGAAGAAATATGTATTTAATCATCAAAAGTGCATTATGACACATTAACTGCAGGGTAATGAAATAGCATTTTTAACTACTCAAATGAAAATGTTTTTGCTTTTTCATAGACTTCGTTTAGTTCTCAGTTCATTTGTTGTTTAGTTTCAGTATCAGATGTTTCTCTTAAATTCATTTTGAGAAATAGTCACAAATTACTGCCGCTGATAGGACTTTTTTAACATGTTGATTTCTGACGATTTTGAGGAGAATGTTTAAGATCTTGACTTTTGATCGCTGATAAATCTGAGCCAGGGTTCTTTTAGTTAACTAAAACTAAAACCATTCAAATAATCATCAAAATAATCAAATAAGAATTCATTACTTGAAATAAAATAAATAGTAACTGTAATAACATAACATATATTTGTATCTACATTTCTTGTTTTTGATTAGTTTTATATGCAGTACCAATATAACTCTAATTAAGTACACTTAAACTAATAAATAAAATGTATAAAAATCGAAATAATAACAATGACAATGACAAACAAACAACATGACTAAAATATATTTTTAAATAAAATCTAATTTAAAATATTAACAAAACTATAATAGTTTCAGTGTCAAGTATCGACATACTAGTTTTTGTTAAATTTTGAATTCAATTTATTTTTATAATTTTAAGTTAATTTTGGTCAAGTTTTAGTAATTTTGTTGCATTTTTGTCATTTTATTAGTTTTCATTGTTTTAAACATGTCTATATTGATTTATTAATTTTTATTTTATTTTAGTTATTTTATTACATAAATTAAAACTAAATAATAATGAGAAATGTTGCCTTGGAAACTAGCTGGATTAAAGTTATTTTATTTTATCTTTTTATTTAACATTTTATTTAAAGTAACAAAATTGGGTAACACTTTACAATAAGGTTAATTAGTTAACATTAGTTAACAACATTAGTAAACATGAACTAAGAATGAACAATACTTCTACAGCATTTATTAATCTTAGTTCATGTTAATTTCAACATTTACTAATGATTATTAAAATCACGAGTTGTGTTTGTTAACATTAGTTAATGCACTGAACTAACATGAACTGTATTTTTATTAACCAACATTAACAAAGATGAATACATAGTGTAATAAAGATATTGTTCGTTGTTTGTTCGTGTTAATTAATACATTAACTAATGTTAACAAATAACACCAAAAGTGGTTCCCAAAATTGTTTTGATTTTCATTGTTTTAATTTTAATGAACTATAGAAATCCTGAATAGTATATCAGTGATCAATAAAAATAATACTGATATTAGCCTGGTTTGAGTTTGTTGATGTGGTACAGGGCAGAAAAGCTCGATTTCTCTATTAAATAATGTTTGATATTGTGGTAAATTTCATTTTATCTCACTCGTGTCTGAGAAAATATCCTCGTATCTCCTCGAGTAGATGTCAGATCTCTTGTCCACAGTCTCTGGACATCTCTAAGCCTTAACTGCGTGCTAATTGACATATTGAATATTGACTGGTGGTTAATTTTTTATGACCTTCTAATTGAAAAGAGATTGAGAAATCGCATGCACCCCTTCAGTGTTACTTTTGTAGCCGGTCACAGAGTGAATGTGTTTACTGGCCGAGCTTTAATCCAATTACAGCCTCAACAAACACACATCCTTATCATCCGGCCGCTCGCTCGCTCGCGTGATGGAGGAGAGCTAAAGCCTGCCTTTGTTCTCACGGTCAGAGATTTCCTGAGATGATTATAGGACAATGTTCGTAGAGGCGCTGAACAATCTGTTTTAGTGAGATAACAAGGTGGTGATTATGCACCTACACGCCGGAGATTTGTGTCAAAACAAATCACAGCCGAACCTGATGAATTCAGCGGTTTGGACAGGTTGCGGTCTGGCATTGTAATTCTGCTCAGCGTACCGAGGGTTTTGAATCATTAGATCAGTCGAAGACGCAGAGGAACGTCGACCTGTTGCACACAGAATGGCAGCTAATTGCGGTTCATTGTTTGTAAACACAAATAAACGCTGAAGCTAAAGTCTTTGAGCGTCTTTCTCTCTCTGTGGGCATCTGTACTGCTGTGCTGTCTTATGTGAGCTCTTCATTGACCGTCTTTTGTGTATTGCATGCTAAATACAATCTGCTTCATGCAATGCAATGCATTTCTCTGCATTATAACAGATTATGTCTCTAACCATGCAAAGCACATGGGCTCCATTCCCAGCGAATGCATGAGCTTATAAAATGCATGCAAGTCGCTTTGGATGAAGTGTCGCCAAAGCTTGTTTGTCAGAACAAAATACTTTGTTTTGAGTTTTTGCCTAATTTTGGATTGAAGTGCTTCTAAATGTTTTGTTTTAGACACACTATTTAAAGAAATGTTTCTGTTGAGCATCATATTTGATCCATCAGGCTTGTATGGCTCATATAGTCTGATAATGAGAATATGGAGGAAGAAACAGTTACATTTTATTCAGAGACTCAAACTGAGAAAAAAAATTCAGTTTGGTGCAGATTCTGCTGCTTGTAATATAAATCAGTGAGATCTTTATTACAGTGTTGCAGATCCTTGCATAAAATGATCTAAATATCAGCGGTCACTCTATATCTCCAATAATATGTTTTAGTAAGATGAGATTTAAATATAATGCACTGCTGATTGAGAGATGAAGAAATAAACGCTCCTGTAAAGACTGGTCAAAGGCAGGGGATCCAAGTGCAGTAATATATTTATTGGACAGAGGCAGAATCACACAGGCAATGGTCAGAGGGCATAACAGGAATATCGGAGGCAGAGCAGAGACGTAAACAATACCAGGCAGGGGTCGAGGTCACAGGCACAGGTTCAGAAGTCCAAGGTCAGGCAGTCCGGGGTCACACACAGAGATAACAGATACGGGGAAGAACGCTCAGAAATGTAGCCAGGGCAAAACAAGACTTCGCAGTGAGTGAGTGTTTGTGTGCTGCTTTTATGTGAGTGAGTGAATGAGGTGCAGGTGTGGTGAGGCAATTAGGGTGATGAGTGAATGGTGACAGCTGTGTGATTGGTGTAATGGGGACGGGAATGTGTGAGTGCAGTGCATGATGGGAGATGTAGTCCATGGGTGATGTGCAGTAGAGTGAGTGGTAACCAGATTCATGACAGAGCCCCCCCCCAAAGAGCGGCTTCCAGACGCTTACACAAAGCATACTCCAGGAGGGTGGTGGAGCGGAGGTGGAACCGGGGGAGGGAATGGAGGGCCAGGTCCATGTGGGGCCAATGAGGCAGGAGCCCACCAGGGCGGGGCGGAGGAGACAGCAGAGACGTGAGGTGACTCTGGCAGGTCGACGGAGACGTGGAGTGACTCTGGCAGGTCGACGGAGACGTGGAGTGACTCTGGCAGATCAGGCGCCCACCAGGGCGGAGCAGACGAGACAGACGCCCACCAGGGCGGAGCAGACATGACAGGGCGCCCTCCAGGGCGGAGCAGACGAGACAGACGCCCACCAGGGCGGAGCAGACGAGACAGACGCCCTCCGGGAGGAACAGACGAGACAGACGCCCACCAGGGCGGAGCAGACGGGACAGACGCCCCCAGGGCGGAGCAGACGAGACAGACGCCCACCAGGGCGGAGCAGACATGACAGGCGCCCTCCAGGGCGAAGCAGACGAGACAGACGCCCACCAGGGCGGAGCAGACGAGACAGACGCCCACCAGGGCGGAGCAGACGAGACAGACGCCCACCAGGGCGGAGCAGACATGACAGGCGCCCTCCAGGGCGAAGCAGACGAGACAGACGCCCACCAGGGCGGAGCAGACGAGACAGACGCCCACCAGGGCGGAGCAGACGAGACAGACGCCCACCAGGGCGGAGCAGACGAGACAGACGCCACCAGGGCGGAGCAGACGAGACAGGCGCCCTCCAGGGCGGAGCAGAGATCCCTGGCCGAGACTGGGACCTAGAGGAAACGGAGACACAAGAGGCAGAGAGAGCACATTTGGTTTCAGGAACCGAGGCAGGGAGTTTAAGCGGCCATGGTAGATCCGGGGACTCGGGCAGCCATGATGGATCAGGGGACCTCATGGGCCATGGCGGGTCCGGGGTCTCCGTGAGCAATGGAGGGGAGCTCCCTCCATGAAAGTTCTTGGTGAACTCCACTACTCGAGGGGGCACTCTGGAAGCGCTAAATCTCGGTGGCGCTCGGGCGGCTCTGACTCTCTTGGGCACTCAGGTGGCTCTGACTCTCTTGGGCGCTCGGTAGAACTGGACGGAACCAGCGGAGGCATTGTTGAGCTGGGCGGGACCAGCAGAGACGAAGGAGAGCTGGACTCTGTGAGCTCCTGGATCGGAGCGGCCTCTGGAGCGGACTCTGTGAGCTCCTGGATCGGAGCGGCCTCTGGAGCGGACTCTGCGAGCTCCCGGATCGGAGCGGCCTCTGGAGCGGACTCTGCGAGCTCCTGGGACGGAGCGGGCTCTGGAGCGGACTCTGCGAGCTCCTGGGATGGAGCGGGCTCTGGAGCGGACTCTGCGAGCTCCTGGGAGAGCCACTCCTAAAAGGAGAGCCACTCAGCTGTAGTGCGGTAACGATATACTTCTCCAACGTCCATTTAGGATCAGCAGCGGCATGATTGAACGGAGAGGTTCAGATAAGCCCCCTTGAAAA
>QVTF01015390.1:0-11046 GCA_003573665.1 Oxygymnocypris stewartii
AATTAATTTATGCTCTTTTTAATAAAAAAAATATTATTATATTATTACATTAAGTTAATTATAAGCTCTTTTTTTTAGATAGTCTTTAGAAGCCGAATTATCAAAAATATGCTTTTCATTTGAGGTGAAACTTAACCAGAACACATTCTTCTCAGGTTTCAGCTCTGTTTTCTCTGTTTTCCTGGCTCTCCGTATCATGTGGTCGACTCATGTGGAAGATTATGTTCTAAAGTTAAACACAGCTGATAACGGCACCGTCAACAATGACAGGGCACTAACATACTGTACCCCCCCAAGCACACACGTAAACCTCTGAAACAAAGGGCTCTCTATTGAAACTTTCTAATGTTTTGTCTTCAGGATGAACACTGACGCCACCTATTTCCCCAGCTCGTATTAATCAGCATCCTGTGCACTGCTTTTAACACATGATATTACCAAAGAGAGTTTGAAAGGTATGCTTTTGTGTTCTTTCCTGCATTTGAGTCTCACCTTCTTGCGCGGTGTATTCATCCTCCACCAAGTGATTGTAGTTTCCACACAGGCCGCAGGTCCGGTTGCTGTGTTGCTCGGCGAGCGTTAGTTGAATGTTATGTGAGGGGTCTATACGGATGGAGAAGCCGAACTCTTCGCTCCATAATCGAATGTAGCCCAGCTCATACCCTGCAAACACAGAGCTCGATGCATACGGCAGTGGGAGCCTGGAGGGGGAAATTCAGAAGTATTTTTATATGCTGAACAAAGCCAGCATAACTAGTTGTGTTTTATATGCTGGTGGTGAGCTGGTGTCGTAAACCAGGCTGCTTAACTACTTTGATTAGCAATGACAGCACTAACCAGTATAAACCAGCCATTGTAATGTCTGATAATGTCATGATAATGATAGTCTAAGCTGGTATTTTCAATAGAGTATAGTGATAAATAATGTATATAAAAATCCTAAAGAATTCTAAATGAATTGTTATCATGATTTTGAATTCCGAAAATAAAAACCAAATAAGGAAAGTACACTGTAAATATTATATATATTGACAATACTGACATAAAATGTATAGCTTGAATGCACTGTAAGTCGCTTTGGATAAAAGCATCTGCTAAATGCATAAATGTAAATGTAAATATTGCCATTCAAAAGTTTGGGATCAGTTAAAAAAAATATGTTTCCAACTGTTTCCAACATTGATAATAAATAAGCAAATTATAAAGATTTCTGAAGGATCATGAGACACTGAAGAGTGGAGTAATGATGCTTTGCATCACAGGAATAAATTATATTTTAAAGTATGTTAAAATAGAAAACCATTTTTTTAAATTACAATAATATTTCACCATATTACTGTTGTTTCTGTATTTTTGATCAAATAAATACTTGTTAAGCAGAAGAGACTTCTTTAAAAAACATTAAAAATCTTTGATCCCAAACTTTTCAATGGCAGTGTATTGTACATAATTTTCAAAGAGTACATTTTACAGTAAAATGCTATTTCAGTCACTCTACTTCAAAATTATTAGTTTTTATTTCATATTCCAGTTTTCAAAAGATGTTTTTCAATCGTTTTTCAGTTTATCTTTCACATTTGAATTCACCTTGAGTTAGCAATCCATAAGCATTTCTTTTTCTATTTTGAATAGGATATTTGCCATGTGTACCTTTCTGCTCCTTGTGACAGCGTCCCATCAACAGAGAGGTGAAGCTCGAAGAATTCTCCCAGAAACAAAGTCACTCCTTTCCTCTTTCCATGAGAGAAATCCCCTAGACGTAAACATGCACACAAAGCAGGCATTTTCTCATCTTGACAGTGTACAAACTTTGCCATAGCTTGTTTAATTGATGAAAAACAGTGTTTATGTTTGTGACTGGCTGTTACCCAGTATGGAGAGGCTTCTGTGTTGGCAGTCTCCCGCCAGCATGTAGCTGCAGTCTCCAGGGAACTCATAAATCACACCGTCAAATGTGTGTATGTGCTGCCGGCTAAACAGACTACAGCGACCAGACCCCTCCACTGACACCAAACCTACAGAACAAAGAGGTAACGAGAGTCAAGCACTTGCACGCTTGCTTTTAATCTTAGGGGCCGGTAAGATTTTAAAATCAACCAAGCCGGCATTTATTTGATCAAAAATATAATGAAAAAATAAATATATATATTGTAAAATATTATTACAATTTTAAATAATTGTTTGCTATTTTAATGTAAATATTTTGTTTACATAATTAAATTAATGTAATTTATTCTTGTGATGGTAAAGCTGAATTTTCAGTGTCAAATAATCCTTTAAAAATCTTTCTAATATGCTGTTTTGCTGCTCAAGAATAGTTTTTTTTATTATTATTATGTTGAAAACAGTTGTCCTGCGTAATATCTTTGTTAAAGCCTTGATATATTTTTTTTCAGGATTTAATTCTGAATAAATAAAAACATTTTAGTAACACTTTTCTTTAATCCTATATGCATTTTGCATTGAAACATTTGTAATGCACCTCATAATGCATTGTACACATTTAAATTTATTAATTTTCAATTCATTGTTGCATTATGCATTTTAAATAAGGTTATATTTATTTCCGACAAGATATAATGTATTACAGTGACGTGTCATGTGGCCAAGTATGGTGACCCATACTCGAAATTTGTGCTCTGTATTTAAAAAAAGTGCACACACACACAGCAGTGAACACACACACCGTGAACACACACCCGGAGCAGTGGGCAGCCATTTATGCTGCGGCGCCCGGAGAGCAGTTGGGGGTCCGGTGCCTTGCTCAAGGGTCAGTGGTATTGAAGGTGGAGAGAGAGCGCTGTACGTTCACTCCCTCCACCTTCAATGTATTTACAATATATTACACATATACAAATATGTACATTTATTTATGTGTAATACATTTTTGGACATATATGTCATGTACATGCATATCCATCCTAAAACCTTGCAATATGGTTGGAATGATTAAGTAAATAAAAATTCCTGTCGGACCTCAGACTCGAACCCGCGACCTTTGTGTTACGAGTCCGACTCTCTAACCATCAGGCCACGACTGACCCTTACAGTGCACATTATGAATTATTATAATGCATTCTACACAATAATAACCCTTTATAATGCATACAAAGGCTTTAAATAAAATGTATCCAAAAAACTGTTTATTTAAAATATTAAGTCTTTACTATGGCTTCTGGTCAATTGAATGCATCCCTGCTGAATAAAAGTAAAAAATAAAAACAACAGTCAGGAGATGCAAACATGTTCAAATCTAACCTGAAACATTCAAGATGAAAACCCACAGGATTCTGCTCCATCCTTTCCATCTGCACAGTTCCATCTAATAAAAGAAGAGAAAGAAATCATAAGAGACTTTGTCCAGTTAATAATCAGAACACCCTAGAAAGCATGCAGTGCACTGCAATGTTTAGGGACTCTATACTTTCTTCCTGAAAATGTAAAAGTCTAATGCACAATTGCTGGCCATCAACAATATATATTATGAGCATTTGGAGGTTTCGTTTAGTGAAAAATAATGGCATGAGCCAAAACGAAAGTTCAGGTGGAAGTGAGAAACAAAGCACAAATCTCTGAGCACCTACAAATCTGTCAGAGAGTTAGAGAAGTCATGTACTCCACATAGACAGCACAGAAAGAATGCTGTTATTCTTGAGCATGAGCTTAGGACGGGAAAACGAGTATAATATATTCACAAACATGCACTGTATATTCCCATGCATGCCTAAACATCAAAACATAAGCAGCCAAACAACCGTACATGCTTCAGAATCATTAATACAAGTATTTAAAAATAATCACAGAAACAAATGCATATTTTAATGCAAATTCAGGACAGTGAGCTGATGGTGTGACACCTGTTACCTTTGACCTCTGACCTCTGCAGGCTCCCAGCAACTGGTTCTCTGAAGCGCTTTGCTGTTCAAGGTCTTCTCTGTCCAGTGTCTCACAATCCTGAAGACATGACTGGAACTCAGTCTAGAAGGAAAGAAACGCTTTATAAGAACGAGAGAGGGAGGGATGGTGTGATTTCCGTTTTCAAACTCATTAAGAGAGGACAATAGGAGGAAGTCTGGGCATTGGAGGAACTGAAGGATTAGTCTGGCAGTGAAGACAGATAAGACAAACCAACAGAGGACATTAGAGCCAAGCTAAACAGCACGCACACAAAACGCAGCATATGCAGTGAGTTCACAGCCTCTGATTTAACCCGTCTCTGAAACTGATGCACTAACTGTGGAAAAACCTCACTGCAGCGGTGTATTCAGAGCATGTTCACATGAACTCCATATTCATCATTCATTTGGGTTTTTTCATGCTACCATTCTTCATTGACCCCGAACTTGCTGGCAGCATGTCCTACATCATATCCTTCCTTCAGGACCCAGATTGTACAGTTCATTTGACATTAAGTGGTGACCCAACACAGCATTGAAAAGTAATTTGAACAAAGGCCCAACAATTATGCAAATATAGTAACATAAAGTAGACTAAATAGGAAAATATACAACTTTAAAGGACCCAAAACTTAGACCATTTACTTAGAGAGAGAGAGAGAGAGAGATAGAGAGAGAGATAGAGCGAGATAGATAGAAGAGAGAGAGAGAGAGATAGAGAGAGAGAGAGAGAGATTGAGAGAGAGAGAAGAGAGAGAGAGAGAGAGAAGAGAGAGAGAGAGAGAGAAGAAGAGAGAGAGAGAAGAGAGAGAGATAGGAGATAGAGAGAGAGAGAGAGGACACATGCTATTGATCATTCACTCTCCTTCACAGCATGCTTAATAAGCTGTAAATGATGACATACTACATACTTGTTTTGGTTTAAAGTTAACTATAAACAACTGCTGTGCTAACACATCCCTACCACTATATAGGTATGTATGTATTTATGTATATTTGCACATTCCAAATCTCCATTGATCAGATATAAAAAGTGTGTGGATGCATATGACTCTAATAATGATGTAATTCTGGATTATGAAATCATGTGTGTGGGAACAGTGAGTCCATGAGAGCTGCTGTGGTGCTTCACTTGATGTTTTTCTTATTTTTAGTATGAAAAAAACGAGTTTGGTTCAATTAAATATAAAGAGTCTGGACCGTGAGATTAAATAATGTATCATTAAAAAAGAAGAAATGGACAAAATCACATAATGATCTATCTGAAGTGTTTCAGTAAAACTAAATTAGTTCTCTTTCATTTCAATGAGAGATAACAATAATCAATTAATCGTCATTTAGACTACAAAAAACGGGAAGGTGCAATAAACACCCGCATATCTAAAGATAATAATGTATACAGTACATATCTTATGCAACATTTAAAAATGCCTGAGAAGGAACCACTGATCAGTGGAAGAAACCTCTGGGCTCTGCTCTGACTGCGGTGACGTCATTCCAGCATGACGTAATTCCCAGAGAATAAAGACCGAGTGGATCTTGAGATAAAATAAATGGTTAAAAAGATTCCTCGAAAATCCCTAACAAGCGTAACTAAATAAAGCGTATGCGCGGTTTTCATTAATCCTCCTAAATTAGCAACCTGGTTGATGCAAAAAGTGTTCGACCTTCGGCACTTTCGATTTTGCCTCACCGGGCAAAGGATTGCAAAGTTGATCTTTGACCGGAGGAATGAGGCAGTGAGTTTGTGTCTGTCGTGAGTTTTTCGTGCGCGCGCGCTACACAATCACTCACACGCGCGTAAAGTCACACACAGCCGCACGCGCGAGCCGCTTGTGAGACACCGGGACACAGACGGAGCTTTACTCTTTCGTTCAGTATTGTGTGTGTGAGGGCAGACTGCTGCGATGGCGGCGTTGACCGGAGGAGAGATGTGCGTCAAGTATCTGATGTTCGTCTTCAATTTCATCTTCTGGGTGAGTGAGAAACGATTGATGTGTGCAGAGGTTGGCTCGCGCGCCGGACGGTTTTTTTGATTACTCGCGACTTTCCTCAAAGATGAATTGATAAATACGTGAGCACAGCGTCCCGTTTTAGTTTAGATTGTAATTAATAACGTAGGGCCGTCTGTGTGAAGCAATGTAATGGGATTTCAATCATTTGGCTGACCTAACGTTAATTTGAAGGTTTTTAGCTCGCATTTCAGGACCCTGGCCGTGCAGTTCAAATATCGTGTGTGTGTGTGTGTGTGTGGACAAGCACTGAATTTTGATTGTGTTTTCTTTGACTCCCCTCTGTTCGTGTTTGTGTGTGTCAGTTGTTCCCTCTCACGGCTGGACAGGCGCGTTCGGCTGATGTCCGATTCGTGAGCAAATCATTCTTTAGAACCGGTTCTTTTTAAAGGAATCATTCCAAACGATTCTCCAAGTGTTCAGTCTCGAATTCGAATTCGCATACTAGAAGACAGTTGTACGTAGTATGCTAATATTTTAGTGCGCAACAGTCGGGTTGCGGAAGTCAAATCTAATTTTGTCAAGATGTAAATAGATTTTTAACTGTAACTTATAAACTTGTAAAAGACTATGAGCGTTGAGGTTGTTAATCTATTCTATGACATGTTACATCCTTTTGTTGAAGCCATCAGTTTGCATTATTTCAACTTATATTTTAAAATAATCGTGCGTTTTTAAATAGCAAAATTTCTGGTAAAAAAAACACATTACCCATTATTCTACAAATTAATCTCCACCAATCACAGAAGAAAAAAGTGCAGATTTTTAAGTACTTTTTTCTTCAAATAAAAAAAAAATCATATTGTGATTAACGTTGTAGCTAGCCGATTTGGTTCATGGCTTATAATTATTTAACAATATATATTTAAAAAAATCACCATGGGAAATTTTTTTTAAAAAGTGGGCAAACATTAATGCACTCTATTTGATAGAATGCCTGAATGAACTACTGCATGCTAAGATGCACAGTATACAACCTGAACACAGGAATAATGTATCCCACAATGCACCTGACCTTTGATTATGAACATAGAAGGTAATATGAATCACACTTTCTGAAAACCTCTTTTTCCCTCAATATTTGTTCTAACATTTTAAGACATTTTTACACAAAACTGCATTAAAATTCAAAATAATTATATTTGTAGTGAATGCAACTCTAGTGTCACAAAATGGTATTGCAAATCCCGATATGCATACTTATATGCATATACCTCTACTATATAGCATGCAAAACCGTTTTGCATTATGAATAGTCACCTAACATGGTATATTTCAGAAAGCAACAGCACATAATCAAGCTTGCACAGTTTGTTTTGGGCTTAAATCCAGTTGGTCTGCTCTGCTGTTGTTTTTTTGGCAATACAGATCGTACCATACTGCAACGTTCATTTGGATTTTCAGTTTCATGCCAGAGTTCAGCATATGCGTAATCGAAAAGAATGGAGAATTTTTGTACCCTCATCTCAAATAAAATGTAATTGCACCAGTGGGAAAATGGCTGCAAAGTGTGTCCTTTTACTCAGTCTAGAGCTCTGCAAACAGATCAATGATTGATCTTTCCATAGTGTTTACACATTGTGGGAGAGCCGGCCTACGAATAGCTTATTTTTGTCGTCTATCCACATTAAACTGGGGAAAAAATATCACCTTAAACAGTGCAGTGAAACAAAAGACTAATGTGAATTTTTGAACCGGTTCACTGAATTGAACCAATTCACTACATGAATCTCGAATTCTTCAACGCAGTGAACATGACCCAGAGCCGTGTGTCCAGCCCGAGGGTTTATGTGAGCACGCGTCCTAGATTGTCTTTAATCTGCTAGTCTATTTATAGAGCATGATAATCTCATAGACAAACTGTAAACTGCCTTTGTTGAGGGTTTTCATAATGAGCACATTATGAAATTGTGTGGTGTGTGTATGATGGATCTGGCCTCATTCTTTTGCACTCTGTAAATATTACTTAATATCAGCATTGCTTAACACCTCCTCTGAGCTCTCACACACACACACAGAGAGAGATAGAGATATCCTGCAGGTCTATTGAACCATTGCTATAATGAGGCATTCGTGCTCTCCACGGGCTCTTCCACTGTCTTCCCTCCCTGCATAGAGACTAAACTACACATTTGTTGAGTGACCAGAGATTTAAACATATCGCATTTGTGAAATAATGTGTTTAACAAGATAGGACAAAACTGTATTTACATATAACAATTCAATAATGAGTTTTCACTGGTAGTGATATGTGTGGTATTGAAATTGTTTTGTTTGCATAAAGACAATAATGCCTATTTTTAAACATGAATATTTTATAAATAATTATACTGAAAACATGTTAATTAAATTAATAAATTAAATATTTACTCTCCAATTCACATTACTATAATATGAAGAGGCCTTATTTTTTATTACTGTAAAGTGGATTATGTAATGTTTAATATACAAATTAGGGCTGTCAAATCTATTAATCGCATCCAAAATAAAAGTTTGTGTTTACATAATGTGTGTACTGTTTATATGTCAATGTATATATAATACACAATATACATGTATATATTTAAGAAATTTTATAATATATAAATATATATATGTACACATGTAAATATTTCTTATATATACAGTACACACACATCGTTATGAACGATCATATATATGTGTGTGTGTGTGTGTGTGTGTGTGTGTGTGTCTGTGTGTGTCTGTGTGTGTGTGTGTGTGTGTGTGTTAGTTAGTGCTGTCAAAATTTGCATGTTAATGCAAGTGATACATTTTTTTGTTTAAGGCGTTAAAATATTTCAAATTAAGCCTAATTTAAGACCATTTAGGACATTTTATTTAAGATTTTGCATTATTTGTAGGAAAATTAAGCACATTTACCCCTACATTATTCTTACCATAACATGAAAAAAATATGATATGTTATATATAATGACACATTATTTATATAAATACTATGG
This sequence comes from Oxygymnocypris stewartii, assembly GCA_003573665.1. Lineage (NCBI taxonomy): Eukaryota > Metazoa > Chordata > Actinopteri > Cypriniformes > Cyprinidae > Oxygymnocypris > Oxygymnocypris stewartii. Next base: position 8,869 of record QVTF01015390.1, read on the forward strand.
AGTATTTATACAGCATGGCAGTATGTCTTGTACTGAATTTAGATTATGCTAATTTTAATTACAAATAATTTTGTTCAGAATTTGTTTTCTGTATCATCTTACTCATGAGAATGAGATTTTTTATAATTCTTTTTGTGCAATATGGTAATGGAAATTCAAAGGTAATTGTGGTGCAGTAAAAAAACATGCTTCATTTTTGTAAAGTAAAAGATACATTATATTTTGGGGTGAAATATGGCCCAGCTAGAGCGTTAGAACAGAATGCAGTGTGAAGTCACCTGCAGACTCGCTCAACATGCTTTCTCTCTCATACCTCCTCCCACTGACACAGACATGTTCCCAGTTTCACTTTCTCCTCAAACAAAGGGAGGGAGCGTGTAACGGACAAACACTAAGTTTGTGAGCAGACTTTATAGAAACTGATCGATTTATCTGAGATAGTGCAGGTGAACATATATACGGTTTGTTTCCCTGAACCAAAGTGACTTGGACAACAGCAAAATGGGTGTTGATGGATGTCCAAAATGTATTAAATACGCCGTGTCTATTTTGAGCTTTATCTTCGGGGTAGGTGCAATTTCATATTTGTGTTTTTGTGTGTGATTGTGTGAAAGTAGCACGCCATCATTGATTTGTTAGTGTTGTTTTATGTGCAGTTTGTGTGTGGAATGGGGTGAAAGGGTGACGTGGGGTTGTTTTAAGGGTGTTTGTTTAGTTAAGCATTGGCATGGAGATTTGGAACAGATTTGTCAACCTTCAGTTGTTCAAACAAAAGATCTGGGTCAGAGAGAATGAATCAAACAGCAGGACATGAACCCTGTGAACATGAAACCGTTGCGTTCAGCTCGGCGAGCAGGAGACATGACTAGAAAGAAAACTAAGTCGCATATATAATGAGGAGTGTGGTGTGCACATGTGATAGTCCAGAAGGTTTTAAATCAAAGGCTGAAAGATGAGTGGTGATGCATCTGCCGGTTTGTTTGTGTTTTTGTACATAACTTTGAAGGAAAATCTCATGGTGTCCTTGAACACACTAAGCTGGCTTGACTTTATTAATCTGCAGTCATTTTGGGTCAAACCAACAGATGTTGAATCTGGTCTAATGAGTTGCACATTCTGTATTTTTAGTGCTAAAAAAGAAAGCAAGCAGGATTTTTTTTACGTTTGACTGAGTTTATTTTATCCCTGCATGGAGGAAGTAAAATCAAGCACACGGTTTTTCCAAAATGGCTGATAAACATTCATACACACTGTATATAGCATCACATCTAACAGATTGGCAGAACTTATGCCAGTTTTATTTGGAGTCTGTCATGTAATATTGCTTGCTGGTTTCAGAAAAGATGGGTATAAACCTCGGAGCCTATTCAGTTTTACTAAACGTGTACACATTATTACATAATTCATGCTGGTGTTTGAAAAACAAGAAAAGTGGTCAAGCTGGTTAACACTGCCAGTGCAGACATGTTGGTATAATAATAAGCATGCATTCTGACTGAAATATTGTTTGCAAGTTACCTGTAAATCCTAAATATTTCATTGTAATAGATGTTTTATTTATTTTTTTATTTTATCTTGTAATTCTTTAAATATTACTTTTTACAATATTTAATTTTATAATATTTCATTTAATAATTTTTATATATTGTTTATTTTTGTAATGTTTTATTTAAGAATTGTGTTTGTTTTCATAATAATATTAATAATAGCCTTATTTTAACTTAAAGAACAGGAAATATATTTGTCTAAATAAAATCATTATAATATCATAATATAATACAATAATCCTATTAAATTAAGATAATTTTTAACTGATGTATTTTTATTTTATTTTAATGTATTTTAATTCAGTCTCTAATGCGCTAGTTATTGCTAGTGATAGTGGATGGGTGGGACTGTGTGATCAGGGTTGTCTGTTGTTACAATTTTTCTGTGGCAGTAATTATCTACATGGCATTTATGGCTTATATAAATCCATTCATGGCTATAAAAGTATACTAGGCCAAGACCCATAAGCAAAGCTGCCAGCCAAGTGACTGTCATTCATATGAATGGGAATGTAAACGGATGGCTTTTATACCTCTTTAAATCAAGCCAATAACCTCTGCTGAGATCATTTAGTGCCATCATTTTAGCTGCTTGTATTTAATGTTAAGAGGGTGATTTATTCACGATCTC
>QVTF01015391.1:0-11025 GCA_003573665.1 Oxygymnocypris stewartii
CCGGGTACCCTAGCAACCACCTCGGGTACCCTATCAACCGCATAGCAACACCTTAGCAACCACCCTGGGTACCTTAGCAAAACCCTAGCAACCACCTCCGGTACAATACCAACCGCATAGCAACACCTTAGCAACCACCCCCCGGGTACCCTAGCAACCGCATAGCAACACCTAGCAACCATCCCGGGTACCCTAGCACCACCTCGGGTACCCTAGCAACCGCATAGCAAAACCTTAGCAACCACCCCGGGTACCCTAGCAACCACCCCGGGTACCCTAGCAACCATCCCGGGTACCCTAGCAACCACCCCGGGTACCCTAGCAACCACCCCGGGTACCCTAGCACTGCATAGCAACACCATGGCAAACACCCCGAGTACCCTAGCAACTGCATAGCAACACCTTAGCAACCACCCCGGGTACCCTAGCAACTGCATAGCAACACCTTGGCACCACCCCACGAGTACCCTAGCAACTGCATAGCAACACCTTAGCAACCACCTCGGATACCCTAGCAACCGCATAGCAACACCTTAGCAACCACCCCGAGTACCCTAGCAACCGCATAGCAACACCTTAGCAACCACCCCGGGTACCCTAGCAACCGCATAGCAACACCCTAGCAACCACCTCGGGTACCCTAGCACCACCCCGGTTACCCTAGCAACCGCATAGCACACCTTAGCAACCACCACCCCCCGGGTACCCTAGCAACCACCTCGGGTACCCAAGCAAACGCATAGCAACACCTTAGCTACCACCCCGGGTACCCTAGCAACCACCCCGGGTACCCTAGCAACCACCTCGGGTACCCTAGCAAACCGCATAGCAACACTTAGCAACCACCCGGGTACCCTAGCAACCGCATAGCAACACCCTAGCAACCACCTCGGGTACCCTAGCAACCACCCCCCGTTACCCTAGCAACCGCATAGCAACACCTTAGCAACCACCCCGGGTACCCTAGCAACCACCTCGGGTACCCTAGCAACCACCTCGGGTACCCTAGCAACCACCCCGGGTACCCTAGCAACCACCCCGGGTACCCGAACCGCATAGCAATACCCTAGCAACCGCATAGCAACACCTTAGCAAACACCCCGGGTACCCTACCAATCAACACAAGTACCCTAGCAACTGCATAGCAACACCTTAGCAACCACCCCGGGTACCCTAGCAACCACCCCGGTTACCCTAGCAACCGCATAGCAACACCCTAGCAACCAACCCGGGTATCCAAGCAACACCCTAGCAAGCACCCCGGGTACCCTAGCAACCACTTCTGGCACCCTAGCAACCGCAGAGCAACACCTTAGCAACCACCCCGGGTACCCTAGCAACCACCCCGGTTACCCTAGCAACCGCATAGCAACACCTTAGCAACCAACCCGGGTACCCTAGCAACCACCCCGAATACCCTAGCAATCACCCTGGGTACCTTAGCAACACCCTAGCAACCACCTCCGGTACCCTAGCCCCGCATAGCAACACCTTAGTAACCACCCACCCGAGTACCCTAGCAACTGCATAGCAACACCTTAGCAACCACCTCGGATACCCTAGCAACCGCATAGCAACACCTTAGCAACCACCCCGATACCCTAGCAACCGCATAGCAACACCTTAGCAACCACCCCCGAGTACCCTAGCAACTGCATAGCAACACCTTGGCAACCACCTCCGGTACCCTAGCAACCGCATAGCAACACCTTAGCAAACACCCCGGGTACCCTACCAACCAACACAAGTACCCTAGCAACTGCATAGCAACACCGTAGCAACCACCCCCCGGGTACCATAGCAACAACCCCGAGTACCCTAGCAACTGCATAGCAACACCTTAGCAACCACCCCGAGAACCTAGCAACTGCATAGCAACACCTTAGCAACCACCCGGGTACCCTAGCAACCACCTCGGGTACCCTAGCAACCGCATAGCAGCACCTTAGCAACCACCCCGGGTACCCTAGCAACCATCCCGGGTACCCTAGCAACCACCTCGGGTAACCTAGCAACCACCCCCCCGCGTACCCTGGCAACCACCCCGGGTACCCTAGCAACCGCATAGCAACACCTTAGCAACCACCCCGGGTACCCTAGCAACCACCCCGTGTACCATAAGCAACGACCTCGGGTACCCTAGCAACCACCCCGGGTACCCTAGCAACCGCATAGCAACACCTTAGCAACCATCCCGGGTACCCTAGCAACCATCCCGGGTACCCTAGCAACCACCTCGGGTACCCTATCAACCGCATAGCAACACCTTAGCAACCACCTCGGTACCCTAGCAACCGCATAGCAACACCTTAGCAACCACCCCGGGTACCCTAGCAACTGCATAGCACACCTTAGCAACCACCCCGAGAACCCTAGCAACTGCATAGCAACACCTTAGCAGCAACCACCCCGGTACCCTAGCAACCACCTCGGGTACCCTAGCAACCACATAGCAGCACCTTAGCAACCACCCCGGGTACCCTAGCAACCATCCCGGGTACCCTAGCAACCACCTCGGGTAACCTAGCAACCACCCCGCGTACCCTAGCAACCACCCCGGGTACCCTAGCAACCGCATAGCAACACCTTAGCAACCACCCCGGGTACCCTAGCAACCACCCCGTGTACCATAGCAACGACCTCGGGTACCCTAGCAACCACCCCGGGTACCCTAGCAAGCACCTCGGGTACCCTAGCACCGCATAGCAACACCTTAGCAACCATCCCGGGTACCCTAGCAACCATCCCGGGTACCCTAGCAACCACCTCGGGTAACCTAGCAACCACTCCAGGTACCCTAGCAACCACCCTGGGTACCTTAGCAAAACCCTAGCAACCACCTCCGGTACAATACCAACCGCATAGCAACACCTTAGCAACCACCCCGGGTACCCTAGCAACCGCATAGCAACACCTTAGCAACCCATCCCGGGTACCCTAGCAACCACCTCGGGTACCCTAGCAACCGCATAGCAAAACCTTAGCAAACACCCCGGGTACCCTAGCAACCATCCTGGGTACCCTAGCAACCACCCGGTTACCCTAGCAACCGCATAGCAAACACCGTAGCAACCACCCGGGTACCCTAGCAACCACCCCGGGTACCCTAGCAACCACCCCGGGTACCCTAGCAACCATCCTGGTACCCTAGCAACCCACCGCCCGGTTACCCTAGCAACCGCATAGCAACACCGTAGCAACCACCCGGGTACCCTAGCAACCACCCCGGGTACCCTAGCAACCACCCCGGGTACCCTAGCAACCACCCCGGTACCCTAGCAACCACCTCGGGTACCCTAGCAACCACCCCGGGTACCCTAGCAACCAACCTCGGGTAACCTAGCAACCACCTCGGGTACCCTAGCAACCACTTCGGGTACCCTAGCAACCACCCCGGGTACCCTAGCAACCATCCTGGGTACCCTAGCAACCACCTCGGGTACCCTAGCAACCACCCCGGTTACCCTAGCAACCGCATAGCAACACCTTAGCAACCACCCCGGGTACCCTAGCAACCACCCCGGGTACCCTAGCAACCACCTCGGTTACCCTAGCAACCACCTCGGGTACACTAGTAACCACCCCGGGTACCCTAGCAACCGCATAGCAACACCCTAGCAACCAACCCGGGTATCCAAGCAACACACAAACAAGCACCCCGGTACCCAAGCAACCACCCCGAATACCCTAGCAACCACCCTGGGTACCTTAGCAACACCCTAGCAACCACCTCCGGTACCCTAGCAACCGCATAGCAACACCTTAGCAACCACCCCGGGTACCCTAGCAACCATCCTGGGTAACCTAGCAACCACCTCGGGTACCCTAGCAACCACCCCGGTTACCCTAGCAACCGCATAGCAACACCTTAGCAACCACCCCGGGTACCCTAGCAACCACCCCGGGTACCCTAGCAACCACCTCGGTACCCTAGCAACCACCCCGGGTACCCTAGCAACCACCCGGTTACCCTAGCAACCACCTCGGGTACCCTAGTAACCACCCCGAGTACCCTAGCAACCACCCCGGTTACCCTAGCAACCGCATAGCAACACCCTAGCAACCAACCCGGTATCCAAGCAACACTCAAGCAAGCACCCCGGGTACCCTAGCAACCACCCCGAATACCCTAGCAACCCACCCTGGGTACCTTAGCAACACCCTAGCAACCACCTCCGGTACCCTAGCAACCGCAATAGCAACACCTTAGTAACCACCCCGAGTACCCTAGCAACTTCATAGCAACACCTTAGCAACCACCTCGGATACCCTAGCAACCGCATAGCAACACCTTAGCAACCACCCACGATACCCTAGCAACCGCATAGCAACACCTTAGCAAACCACCCCGAGTACCCTAGCAACTGCATAGCAACACCTTGGCAACCACCCCGGGTACCCTAGCAACCGCATAGCACACCTTAGCAACCACCCCGGGTACCCTAGCAAGCAACCGCATAGCAACACCTAGCACCAACCCGGTACCCTAGCAACCGCATAGCAACACCTTAGCAACCACCCCGGGTACCCTAGCAACCGCATAGCACACCCTAGCAACCAACCCGGGTACCCTAGCAACCACCCTGGTTACCCCTAGCAACCGCATAGCAACATCTTAGCAACCATCCCGGGTACCCTACCAACCAACACAAGTACCCTAGCAACTGCATAGCACACCGTAGCAACCACCCGGGTACCCTAGCAACCACCCCGGGTACCCTAGCAACCACCGTCGGGTACCCTAGCAACCACCCCGGGTACCCTAGCAACCACCCCGGGTACCCTAGCAACCACCTCGGTTAACCTAGCAACCACCTCGGGTACCCTAGCAACCACTTCGGGTACCCTAGCAACCGCATAGCAACACCTTAGCAACCACCCCGGGTACCCTAGCAACCACCCCGGTACCCTAGCAACCATCCTGGGTACCCTAGCAACCACCCCGGTTACCCTAGCAACCGCATAGCAACACCGTAGCAACCACCCGGGTACCCTAGCAACCACCCCGGGTACCCTAGCAACCACCTCGGGTACCCTAGCAACCACCTCGGGTACCCTAGCACCACCCCGGGTACCCTAGCAACCACCTCGGGTAACCTAGCAACCACCTCGGGTACCCTAGCAACCACTTCGGGTACCCTAGCAACCGCATAGCAAACCTTAGCAACCACCCCGGGTACCCTAGCAACCACCCCGGGTACCCTACCCTAGCAACCATCCTGGTACCCTAGCAACCACCTCGGGTACCCTAGCAACCACCCCGGTTACCCTAGCAACCGCATAGCAACACCTTAGCAACCACCCGGTACCCTAGCAACCACCCCGGTACCCTAGCAACCACCTCGGTTACCCTAGCAACCACCTCGGGTACCCTAGTAACCACCCCGGGTACTCTAGCAACCGCATAGCAAACACCCTAGCAACCAACCCGGGTATCCAAGCAACACACAAGCAAGCACCCCGGGTACCTAGCAAACCACCCCCCGAATACCCTAGCAACCACCCTGGGTACCTTAGCAAACACCCTAGCAACCACCTCCGGTACCCTAGCAACCGCATAGCAACACCTTAGTACCACCCCGAGTACCCTAGCAACTTCATAGCAACACCTTAGCAACCACCTCGGATACCCTAGCAACCGCATAGCAACACCTTAGCAACCACCCCGAGTACCCTAGCAACCGCATAGCAACACCTTAGCAACCACCCAGTACCCTAGCAACTGCATAGCAACACCTGGCAACCACCCCGGGTACCCTAGCACCGCATAGCAACACCTTAGCACCACCCCGGGTACCCTACAAACAACCGCATAGCAACACCCTAGCAACCAACCCGGGTACCTAGCAACCACCCTGGTTACCCTAGCAACCGCATAGCAACATCTTAGCAACCATCCCGGGTACCCTACCAACCAACACAAGTACCCTAGCAACTGCATAGCAACACCGTAGCAACCACCCGGGTACCCTAGCAACCACCTCGGGTACCCAGCAACCGATAGCAACACCTTAGCAACCACCCCGGGTACCCTAGCAACCATCCCGGGTACCCTAGCAACCACCTCGGTACCCTAGCAACCGCATAGCAACACCTTAGCAACCACCCCGGGTACCCTAGCAACCACCCCTGGTTACCCTAGCAACCACATAGCAACATCTTAGCAACCATCCCGGGTACCCTACCAACCAACACAAGTACCCTAGCAACTGCATAGCAACACCGTAGCAACCACCCGGGTACCCTAGCAACCACCTCGGTAACCTAGCAACCACCCACCCCGGGTACCCTAGCAACCACCCCGGTACCCTAGCAACCGCATAGCAACACCTTAGCAACCACCCCGGGTACCCTAGCAACCATCCCGGGTACCCTAGCAACCACCTCGGGTACCCTAGCAACCGCATAGCAACACCTTAGCAACCAACCCGGGTACCCTAGCAACCACCCTGGTTACCCTAGCAACCACATAGCACATCTTAGCAACCATCCCGGGTACCCTACCAACCAACACAATACCCTAGCAACTGCATAGCAACCGCCGTAGCAAACCACCCGGGTACCCTAGCAACCACCCCGGGTACCCTAGCAACCACCTCGGGTACCCTAGCAACCACCCCGGGTACCCTAGCAAACCACCCCGGGTACCCTAGCAACCACCTCGGGTAACCTAGCAACCACCTCGGGTACCCTAGCAACCACTTCGGGTACCCTAGCAACCGCATAGCAACACCTTAGCAACCACCCCGGGTACCCTAGCAACCACCCCGGGTACCCTAGCAACCATCCTGGGTACCCTAGCAACCACCCCTTACCCTAGCAACCGCATAGCAACACGTAGCAACCACCCGGGTACCCTTAGCAACCACCCCGGGTACCCTAGCAACCCACCTCGGGTACCCTAGCAACCACCTCGGGTACCCTAGCAACCACCCCTGTACCCTAGCAACCACCTCGGGTAACCTAGCAACCACCCCGGTACCCTAGCAACCATCCTGGGTACCCTAGCAACCACCCCGGTTACCCTAGCAACCATCCTGGGTACCCTAGCAACCACCCCGGTTACCCTAGCAACCGCATAGCAACACCTTAGCAACCACCCCGGGTACCCTAGCAACCACCCCGGGTACCCTAGCAACCACCTCGGTTACCCTAGCAACCACCTCGGGTACACTAGTAACCACCCCGGGTACCCTAGCAAACCGCATAGCAACACCCTAGCAACCAACCCGGGTATCCAAGCAACACACAAACAAGCACACCCGGGTACCCTAGCACCACCCCGAATACCCTAGCAACCACCCTGGGTACCTTAGCAACACCCAGCAACCACCTCCGGTACCCTAGCAACCGCATAGCAACACCTTAGCAACCACCCCGGTACCCTAGCAACCATCCTGGGTAACCTAGCAACCACCTCGGGTACCCTAGCAACCACCCTGGTTACCCTAGCAACAGCATAGCAACACCTTAGCAACCACCCCTGGTACCCTAGCAACCACCCCGGTACCCTAGCAACCACCTCGGGTACCCTAGCAACCACCCCGGTACCCTAGCAACCACCTCGGTACCCTAGCAACCACCTCGGGTACCCTAGTAACCACCCCGAGTACCCTAGCAACCACCCCCGGTTACCCTAGCAACCGCATAGCAACACCCTAGCAACCAACCCGGTATCCAAGCAAACACTCAAGCAAGCACCCCGGGTACCCTAGCAACCACCCCGAATACCCTAGCAACCCACCCTGGGTACCCTAGCAACAGCATAGCAACACCTTAGCAACCACCCCCGGGTACCCTAGCAACCACCTCGGGTACCCTAGCAACCACCCCGGGTACCCTAGCAACCACCTCGGTTACCCTAGCAACCACCTCGGGTACCCTAGCAACCACCCGAGTACCCTAGCAACCACCTCGGGTACCCTAGCAACCACCCCGGGTACCCTAGCAGCAACCACTCGGGTAACCTAGCAACCACCTCGGGTACCCTAGCAACCACTTCGGGTACCCTAGCAACCGCATAGCAACACCTTAGCAACCACCCCGGGTACCCTAGCAACCACCCCGGGTACCCTACAACCATCCTGGGTACCCTAGCAACCACCTCGGGTACCTAGCAACCACCCCGGTTACCCTAGCAACCGCATAGCAACACCTTAGCAACCACCCCGGGTACCCTAGCAACCACCCCGGGTACCCTAGCAACCACCTCGGTTACCCTAGCAACCACCTCGGGTACACTATAACCACCCCGGGTACCCTAGCAACCGCATAGAAACACCCTAGCAACCAACCCGGGTATCCAAGCAACACCAAGCACAACCCCGGGTACCCTAGCAACCGCATAGCAACCCTTAGCAACCACCCCCCGGGTACCCTAGCAACCGCATAGCAACACCCTAGCAACCAACCCGGTACCCTAGCAACCGCATAGCAACACCTTAGCAACCACCCCGGGTACCCTAGCAACCGCATAGCAACACCCTAGCAACCAAACCGGGTACCCTAGCAACCACCCTGGTTACCCTAGCAACCGCATAGCAACATCTTAGCAACCATCCCGGTACCCTACCAACCAACACAAGTACCCTAGCAACTGCATAGCAACACCGTAGCAACCACCCGTACCCTAGCAACCCCCCGGGTACCCTAGCAACCACCTCGGGTACCCTAGCAACCACCCCGGGTACCCTAGCAAACCACCCCGGGTACCCTAGCAACACCCCTCGGGTAACCTAGCAACCACCTCGGGTACCCTAGCAAACCACTTCGGGTACCCTAGCAACCGCATAGCAACACCTTAGCAACCACCCCGGGTACCCTAGCAACCACCCGGGTACCCTACTAGAACCATCCTGGGGTACCCTAGCAACCACCCCGGTTACCCTAGCAACCGCATAGCAACACCGTAGCAACCACCCGGGTACCTTAGCAACCACCCCGGGTACCCTAGCAACCACCTCGGGTACCCTAGCAACCACCCCGGGTACCCTAGCAACCACCTCGGGTAACCTAGCAACCACCCCGGGTACCCTAGCAACCATCCTGGGTACCCTAGCAACCACCCCCGGTTACCCTAGCAACCGCATAGCAACACCGTAGCAACCACCCGGGTCCCTAGCAACCACCCCGGGTACCCTAGCAACCCACCCCGGGTACCCTAGCAAACCATCCTGGGTACCCTACAACCACCCCGGTTACCCTAGCAAAACCGCATAGCAACACCGTAGCAACCACCGGGTACCCTAGCACCACCCCGGTACCCTAGCAACCACCCCGGGTAACCCTAGCAACCACCCCGGGTACCCTAGCAACCACCTCGGTACCCTAGCAACCACCCCGGGTACCCTAGCAACCACCTCGGTAACCTAGCAACCACCTCGGTACCCTAGCAACCACTTCGGGTACCCTAGCAACCACCCCGGGTACCCTAGCAACCATCCTGGGTACCCTAAGCACCACCTCGGGTACCTCTAGCAACCACCCCGGTTACCCTAGCAACCGCATAGCAACACCTTAGCAACCACCCCGGTACCCTAGCAACCACCCCGGGTACCTAGCACCACCTCGGTTACCCTAGCAACCACCTCGGGTACACTAGTAACCACCCGGGTACCCTAGCAACCGCATAGCAACACCCTAGCAACCAACCCGGGTATCCAAGCAACCACACACGAGCACCCCGGGTACCCAAGCAACCACCCCGAATACCCTATCACACCACCCTGGGTACCTTAGCAACACCCTAGCAAAACCACCTCCGGTACCCTAGCAACCGCATAGCAACACCTAGCAACCACCCCGGGTACCCTAGCAACCCTCCTGGGTAACCTAGCAACCACCTCGGGTACCCTAGCAACCACCCCGGTTACCCTAGCAACCGCGCAACAACACCTTAGCAACCACCCCGGGTACCCTAGCAACCACCCCGGGTACCCTAGCAACCACCTCGGGTACCCTAGCAACACCACCCCGGGTACCCTAGCAACCACCTCGGTTACCCTAGCAACCACCTCGGGTACCCTAGTAACCACCCCGATTACCCTAGCAGCAACCACCCCGGTTACCTAGCAACCGCATAGCAACACCCTAGCAACCAACCCGGGTATCCAAGCAACACTCAAGCAAGCACCCCGGGTACCCTAGCAACCACCCCCCGAATACCCTAGCAACCACCCTGGTACTTAGCAACACCCTAGAGCAACCACCTCCGGTACCCTAGCAACCGCATAGCAACACCTTAGTACCAACCACCCCGAGTACCCTAGCAACTTCATAGCAACACCTTAGCAACCACCTCGGATACCCTAGCACCGCATAGCAACACCTTAGCAACCACCCCGAGTACCCTAGCAACCGCATAGCACACCTTAGCAACCACCCCGAGTACCCTAGCAACTGCATAGCAACACCTTGGCAACCACCCCGGGTACCCTAGCAACCGCATAGCAACACCTTAGCAACCACCCCGGGTACCCTAGCAACCGCATAGCAACACCCTAGCAACCAACCCGGGTACCCTAGCAACCGCATAGCAACACCTTAGCAACCACCCCGGGTACCTAGCAACCGCATAGCAACACCCTAGCACCAACCCGGGTACCCTAGCAACCACCCTGGTTACCCTAGCAACCGCATAGCAACATCTTAGCAACCACCCCGGTTACCCTAGCAACTGCATAGCAACACCGTAGCAACCACCCGGGTACCCTAGCAACCACCCCGGGTACCCTAGCAACCACCTCGGGTACCCTAGCAACCACCCCGGTACCCTAGCAACCACCCCGGGTACCCTAGCAACCACCTCGGGTAACCTAGCAACCACCACTCTCGGGTACCCTAGCAACCACTTCGGGTACCCTAGCAACCGCATAGCAACACCTTAGCAACCACCCCCGGGTACCCTAGCAACCACCCCGGTACCCTAGCAACCATCCTGGGTACCCTAGCAACCACCCCGGTTACCCTAGCAACCGCATAGCAACACCGTAGCAACCACCCGGGTACCCTAGCAACCACCCCGGG